>JANZXP010125875.1:0-16335 GCA_027576715.1 Erythroxylum flavicans
GAGTCGTGTAACGAGAAATTGAGCACATAGTATCGATAGGTTAATAGACAGCATTAGAACTAATTTAGGTTTTGGACAAATTGCGGATCGAGAGATCGCAATTTCCATCATTTGAATTAGGGTTTATTAATTAAGGTTAAGAATTATAATTCGTGAGAGAGTAATTCACCCTACGATCGTCTAGGCCCATTAAATCGGAATTTTCATAATTGGGTAGATTTTCTTTAATTTCAATTAGATTCCCCCTTGCTCTCAATTGGTCGCTTCTAGGTTGAAATTCAGATTATTTGTGTGAGTTAACTTTTGTTTGTTATTTTGTGTGCTTAATTTCTCGTATTTGATTCTCAATTAATTTAAATTTTTGCATTAGTTGTTAATTTAGGTTTGCAAACTTAGCTGCCATTAGATTTTAGGACTAGTTCCCTTCCTCATGGGATCGACAACTTAGTTACTATGTGAACGACCCGTGTGCTTGTGGAATTTATTGAGATTATAAATAGTAAAACTTAGCGCATGCATAACCTTGTGAACATATATAGATAATCGTATTTTCATTGTTGTTCGGTTATTTATGTATGAACCCATAGGGTATTATGAAAGGATGATTTTAATACGTTCATTGAATCAGTTGATCGCATACCCATTGCTAGAATTTCAATATAATCCGTAATTGTTTTGTTGAAATTCATATGTAGCGGCTAATGATTCGTAATCATTAGGGATAACATGACCTAGGTTAAATAACACATTGTATGTGGTTGCTGCCTTGATTAATCGATTTTCCTAATTGGTAATGCTACTGCCTAATTAAACCTAGAGATCGTATCCTAAGTTATTCGGTAGTTAGATTTAATTAATGATCGTATCTTGATTAAACAAAAACTAAAGAAAAACTCGGGTTAATTATTAAGCCACGATTAATGGTTGCTAGGAGAGGTTTGAGAACAACAAATCATTGAATTATACTTAATTAGGGTGTAGGCCAAGATTGAACCAAAGAACTAGATCCTACCGAATTCCCTAATTTTACCATTTTTCGTATATTTTCTTTAATTTGTTTTTATTAGTTAGTTTCATTTTATTTTCTTATTCCAAAATCCAAACCCCTCATTTTTCCTAAACACCGATTAATTTCATTTCATAAGCTAACCGAACACTTCCTGTGGGATCGACCTAGACTCACCACCGCTACATTAGTAGTCTAGTTATTTTATTTTGACTAGCGTTACGACGTGCCGATCAATTTTAGTGTCGTTGCCGAGGAATGCGGTATTTTAGTTTTTTTTTGTAATTTACTTGTTTTTTTGTTTATATTTGTTCATAACTAATTTCTTTTCAGATATTTCATTATCCTTTCTTTATTCGATTTCGTGTTTGTTAGTTTATAAAATTTTTTTGATATGGATGGAAGTAATTTCTTTTATAATTCATATTCTCAATCCTATAACAATGTTTGGACTGATCAACCTAACTTTTATTATGGATGGTATAATCATCATAATTACTTCCATGATAGTTTGCAGGATGCACAACAATTCTCATACAGATCAGAAGCTTCCTATCACAACTCCGGTCCATCTCTGAAAGAGTTGAGTAATATTGTGAACGCTAATACTTTGCAATTGTAGCAGAATACTCTACAATTCCAGCAGGATGGAGGGCAATTTCTAAAAGCTACATGGTCGAGTGCCCAAGATTTGGAGACCAACACGACTTAGGTACATCTTTAGAAGAAATGCTTAATATTATGGCTACTAACAATCTTTAAATTCAACTGGATATGCAGCAGTTCCAACAGAATATGCAATAGCTGTTTCAACAAACTGTACAGCAAATCCAAGCGGATGCTCTACAATTCCAGCAAGATGCATTGCCTCGATGGGGAGATATCAATCATCTGGAACCATAAAGTAAGGAGGAGCAGTCGTAACAACTCGAGGTATACCCATTGGACGTTTGTGTGGAAACTTTATGATGTGATGAGGAGCTTGAGAATTTTGAGGTTAACCCTCAATGAATTGCTTGTGTAAAAAAACAAATGAGGAGCTTGAAGTAGAAAAAGCTATATCATTTAGCTCAGAGGTAAATTCCGAGCCCTTAATTATATTCGAGACTAACCCTTCTCCTTCACCTTGTAGGTTAGAAGAATTAAACAAAAAAGAAAAAGGTGAAGAGTCATTTGAATTATTTCAAAAGAGTGAGGACTCAGTAGAGATAAAGAATATGAAGATAGGGAAGACGCTGGGGGTGAATGATTATCAACCAAGGCCCTATCCGAAAGAATCTCACGTGGAAGAGCCACATGTGACACCTTAAGATCATAATTTTATCACGTGAGGAGAAGCAGGGGTGAGCCAGCGACCCCAAAAAAAGGCGCTTCTTGGGAGGCAACCTAAGGGAAGTAAATTTCCTTTCTTTAAATTTTCGCATTTCTTTTTATATGCATATGTGCTCTTTGTTGGTTTATTTTTTCTTTTCTTAAAGTTTTCAATCGAAATGAGAGAAAGAATAAAACAAACAAAGAAACATTTGCTCATTTTCTATTACTTCTAGGATTATTTAATCATGAGTAGAGAATGAATTGACTAGAGAATTTTATAGTAACTTTGACATGTTCTTTTGCTCTTGTGATTGGTTGATGTGCATTATCTTAAAAAGAGTAGTGACTAATGGTAAACAAAGCTGGTGAGATTTTGAGCCTTATTAAATTGGCACATTCATATCAATCTTATAGTCTTTTGATAATGTGTGACCTTCATGACATGTACATCCTGATTTTGTGTTGAATTTCTATTTGAGACCACATTTTTATCATATGCATTAACATGGATATGATTAGGCATTCTTTGTTTTTCATAAACTGCAATAGTCAAATAACCTATCCTGTTGACATGATTTTTCCCTTGATAAACCCCTTTGAGCTTTATACCTTTCTTTTTGTATCAACCACATTACATGCTTTAAACTTAACTAAATATCCTACCCACGTCATAAAGCTAACGAAGCATTTATGATTGATGAGTTTGTGGATGTACGAAAGTGTAAGTGTGGGGGTGTATATATGTGTGGATTGGCTATAATGATTGAGATGTTATTTTATGTTTTATCATTGAAATTCCCATGTTAATGTAGTTTCTTTTGTTGTTAAAAAGAGAAGAAGAAAAAAAGAAAAAAAAAAAGAAAAAAAGAAAACGAAGAAGAAAGAAAAAAGAAAAAGAAAAAAGAAAAAATTGTTTAAATAAATGTATCTAGGAGCATGTGCATATGTGTTAAAAAGTTGTTTATGATTAATGCATTCTCCTAAAGTTGTGATGAATGGGTTATTTGAGTATATTGGATATGAGGTAGATGTTGTTTTAGAAGGTTCACTATTGTGGTTTCAATGTATTGTTGGCGTAAATGTATGAGTGATTCCTTCGGATTGGTATATACTTCAAATGGTTGGTGTGTGAGAGTTGAATACGGTTGTGAAATATAAATGTTGCATTCGTCATAGCTGACAGTACCCAGTTTTTGATTGAGTGTTACTTTTGTTTCACTATCTTTAATGGCTTTTATGCTACTTGACCTAAATACATCTCACCTTACCTTTGACCACATTAGAACCCTAAAAAGTCTGTTGATTCATGATTTTGCATGTGAATTATAGTGGTGGAGAAATGAAATGATATATAAAGTTATGGATTGTCATGATCATGAATGGTGTTGAGTGTACCCATAGATATATTTTAGTTAAACACATTTTTCGAGTCTACCATTAGATTGCTCAGTTTTTAAAGATGATGTTTGTTGATTGATCATGAGTAGAAGCATTGAATACTGAATTCTTGCTGTGATTTTTGAAAGTAATTCATCTTTGGTTATGATTATATAGTCTTAGAAAATATGGGAATTGAGTAAATATTTTGGGTCTTTGAGCTTAATTTTAATGTTTTGCTTGAGGATGGCCAAAAGCTAAGTGTGGGGGTACTTGATATGAATGGATTTTACTATATTTTTATATGTTATTTCATTTGAATTCATTCCTTTTTTTAGTTTAATTTCTCATTTTGTGTTTCTATTGATTTTACATGTAGATTTAATGATTTTACATGTAGATTTTACATGCCATTAGAAGCATCAAAGAGGTTGTCCAAAATGACAACCCATGAAGAAAAATCCAACAGCCAAAGCAACAGTGCAAATGAGAGGCAGAAGTAGCAAAATGCAGTCTACATAACACAGACGATAGCCGTGTTTCAAGGATACAGTAGTAGAAGGTTTTAAAACACACTAAACTTAATTCGTCCCATCACAACTACAGTGGAGGCCATGAAGTAGATAGGTAGCTTTAGCTTGGTGGCTTTAGAGAAAAGAAGAAGAGTGACGGCTTGGAGTGAGCAACGAGAAGTGGAGGTGAATAGTGATGGTGGACAAAAACCACCATCTTTATTTGTCACTTCAATTAATAGTGAATACTAATTAAAAGAGAGCTTATGGCCGTGAAGAAGATTTTGGGGCTCTTCGGTTGGGGAAATAAGTAATGGGTTGATGCATTTTTCTTAGAATAGGCTCATGGAAGGCTAAGATCCTGACACCAGTTTAGAGGTAACATCGACATCGACGACCCAAGTTAAGTATATTTTTCGATTTTTGTTGTTTTTTTCTCATTAGAAATTGATTGTGTTATCCTATGTTAATTGATTTGGGTTTTTGTGTATGGATAATTGAATTTTCATTATTGTTCATTTATTTGTGTATAAACCCATAGGGTATTATGAAAGGGTGATTTTAATGCATTCATTGAATCATTTGATTGCATACCCATTACTATAATTTTGTATAATCTGTAATTGTTATGTTGAAATTTATGTGTAGTGACTAATGATTCGTAATCATTAGGGATAACATAACCTAGGTTAAATGACACATCGTATGTGATTATTGCCTTGATTAATCAAATTTTCTAATTCATAATGCTACTACCTAATTAAATCTAGAGATTGTATCCTAGGTTATTCGATGGTTAGGTTTAATTAATGATCGTATCTTAATTAAACAAAACCTAAGGGAAAACTCAGGTTAATTATTAACCCATGATTAATAGTTGCTAAGAGAGGTTTTAGAACAACAAATCAATGAATTATGTTGAATTAGGGTGTAGGCCGAGATTGAACCAAAGAACCAGATCCCTACCGAATTCTCCAATTTTACCATTTTTGTATATTTTCATTAATTTGTTTTTATTAGTTAGTTTCATTTTATTTTCTTATTCCAAAATCCAAACCCTTTTTTTTAAACATCGATTAATTTCTTTTAATAAACTAACCGAACACTCTTTGTGGAATCGACCTAGACTCACAACCACTATAATAGTAGTCTAGTTATTTTATTTTGATTAGCGTTACGCACCACTATCACATGCCCACTTACGCAACAATCTATAACTTGATATTTTATTTTGTTGGGTTCCTCGCCTGTTTCATGGAAGATTAAGAAAAAGGCCATTATGTCTCATTCCTTGGCAAAAGTTGAATATCATTCAATGACTTTTATGTCAATTGAACTTAAGTGGATAAAGGCCTTTTTGACTAGTCTTGGTGTGTTTCATCGTTAATTAATGCATTTGTTTTGTGACAATCAGGCTACTCTTCATATCGCAACTAACCCTGTCTTCCACGAATGCTCCAAACATATTGACATTGATTGCCATTATGTTAGAGAACAGTTTCAAGCAAGCAGGCCATATTCTTACTGCTCATCTTCGGACCAAGTTTTAACTTATGGACATTTTCACTAAAGCAATGTGCCAAATGCAATTTTAGTTTCTCCTATATAGGTTAGGCATTCGTGATCTTCATCTGCCAACTTAAGAGAGAGTATTAGGAATATTAGCCATTAACTTAGCTTTAAATAGAATATTTCCTATAATTGTAGATATCTCTAGTTGCAATTACATGATTTAGTTTCCTCTATAATTGCCTATTAATATAGGCTATCATATTGGAGAAGGTAAGAGTTTTCATTCCTCCAAAATTATCATTTACCAATAACAATAACATAACTAACAATAATAGTAATATGTAATATTTTGTTGTAATTAGTGCATAAATAGTCAATAGTCCAAATGGCCTCTTGCTCTATTATTTGGGCATGTCTACTTCAAGTGGACCAATTTCAAGTGAGCTCGCATCATTACTATACTCTTCCAACACTACCTTGTCCTTAAGGTTGAAGGAGGGATAACAGTTGCAGATGTCCTTTTTCCATTCCCAGTTTCCTTTGGGCTGGGAAATTTTTTCATTTAATAAGCATTTGTTGAAGTGTGTGACCTTAGTATTGAACTTGTCCCTGTCGTAGTACAACCTCTAGTCTAATACTGGCTGACCATCAACATTAGTGGATGGAAGGGGTTTGATTATGGTGGTAGTTGTCTTCTATATTTCTTGAGCAACGAGATATGGAATAATAGATGAATATGAGACCATGGAGTTAATTCCAATCTGTATGTGACAACATATATTTTGCACTCCACTTAGAAGGGACTAAAGAATTTCTTTGCTATTTTAGAGTGGGGTCTATTGGCCACCAAAGTCTGATGATGAGGCTACAATTTAAGGAAAACCTAGCTTCTATTAGAAAATTCTCACTCAACTTAAGCATGATTAGTTTAAACTTTCATACAATTTTAAGCAAACATTAAATTAGTTTTCATCTTGACTAGGATTGCTTGATGCTTTTCTAAGCATTCATCTAGTTGGTTCACCTTAATAGTCCTAGTAAATAAGCAATTATAGGAGTAGTTAAGCTATAAACTGCTTCATAGGGTGTTATTACAATAGAGGAGTAGACAGAAGTATTATAGGACCATTCCGCCCAATGTAGGATCTTGAAACATGTTCGTGGATGTTCCCTAACAAAGCAACGAAGATAGATTTCTAAGCATATGTTTAATACTTTTTTCTAGCCATCAGTTTACAAATGATATGTCCTACTTAATTTAAGTTGGGTAACTTAAACTCTCACTAAAAGTGACTGATAAATAAGGCATCACAATCACTAACAATGGACCGTAGTAACCTATGATTCAGCAAGTTGAGGGACTGTAATACCCATTCCTAACACAACAAATTGAGCATATTTGGAGAGGCGATCCACAATAACCTAAATAACTGATTTCCCATGAGAGGGAGGGAGATTAACGATGAATTCCATCAATATATCATACAAAACATGGAATTTAGTAAGGGTTGCAAAAGACCACCATGTTTATAAGGGAGGTACTTAACTTCCTAGCATGTGATAGGAGGACACAAAAGAAGACACTGCTTTTTGCATTCCTCGATTATAAAAAATAATAGCTAACCTAGCTACTATCTTTGTAACACCTTCTTAGTTACTTGTGATAGTACAATAGCACTCCTAGATTATGACTGACTAAAAAGGATGACCTTTAGGAATTACCACGTGCTTATTATATATAATTAACCCATTAAGCAAAGAGAAGTATGGATAATCAGCTCAGTTTAAACTAACCTTACTAAAATACTCTTTATTGTGATCATCATTATAGTAATTGTTTCATTAAGAAGAGTCAAAATGGGGCCAGAGATAGCCATATAGGTTCCCTTCTTCAATATACTGAATTGTAAATTGAAATCCCAATAATTTTGCTAATCATTTCTGCTGCTCCAGGGTTTAGATGGTCTACTCCATGAGTCTCCTTAAACTCTACTAATCTGTATGGATGATGAATGGTCACCCTAATACATATTGTCATGATTTCTTTATAACTTTAGTGATGGCATACATTTCCCGAACATAAGTGGAGACATGATGTATATAAGGACTAAATTTTTATAAAGTAAGCTATGGGATGTCCTGATTGGGTGAGGATTGCTTCGATTGTTGCATTGGAAGTAGCAGCCTTTATAACAAAAGGTTTTGTGAAGTTTGGAATAGCTAGTATAGGGGTTAAAGTTAAGGCAATCTTTAGAGTGGTGAAAGCATCCCTTTTTGCTTTGGACCACTAGAAGGATCCTCTTTTAATAGATCAATTAAGGGAGTAGTTATACCATCATATTTGCGTACAAATTTCTAATGATAATTTGTTATCCTAAAGAATCCCCGCAAAGCTTTGAGTGATAACTGACAAGGTCATGATAGAATAGCATCAATTTTACTTTTCTCTCCTTGGATACCATCCCATTATCACATAGCCCAATTAGTTGATAAAACACTATCCAAATGAACAATTAGGCAATTTAGCAAAGAACTTGTGTTTGTCCAACAAATGTAGCACTTACGGTATATGGAAAATATGCTCGTCCAAGGAAGGACTATAAAAGATGATATTATTAAAAAAATTCATTGTGCCTTAGAATGTAGAGGGTACATTGGAGATTCCAAATGGCGTAGCTTAGAAGTTATAAAGACTAATAATGGTGTGAAATGCAGTCTTTGAAATGTCTTCCTTGATTATCTGAATTTGATGGTAATCAGTATGAGGATTAATTTTTAAAAAGATAGAACCCCATGGAGTTCATCCAAAAGCTCGCCTACCATCACAATCTAAAACCTATCCTTTATAACTATAACATTAAGAGCATGGTAGTTAACATCGAAGTGTTAGGTGTAATCTTTCTTATGGATTAATAACACTAGTAAAGAAAATATATTGTTACTAGGTTTGATAATACCCTCTTTAAGCATGTTAGTGATTAAAAGCTCCATATCCTTTTCCTGAGAGTGTGGGTTCCAGTAAGGCTTGATGTTAATTAGAGGGAAAGTAGGAAAAAAATGGATAAGATGATCATTCCTATAGGTAGAGGGCAGTGATGTTAGGGCTTCAAATAGGTGTTGCTATTGTTATAAAAGGGTACGGATCATTGGTGGGAGCGTTTGTAGCTAAACAATAGAGTTCTTAGAGGTAACAATAGAAACTAGGGACAGTAATTGAGTCGTTGCTATTCCATCCGTATGGGCTAATTGTCAAAGATAAAAAGATAGTGAGGTAGGTTATGTTTATTGCTGGCTTAACAATGTAATAAGAGACCCACTATGGTTAAAAGTGAGAGAAAGCTCCTTGAAATCAACTAAGATTAGACCCATTTGTGCTAATCATTGGATTCTAAAAATAATATCCATACCTAAACATCCAAATCATATATATCTATAGTGGAACAATAGCCTTGTTTATCCATCTATAACCTATAAATTTTGCCAGCATAATGTAACAATTCCTCATTACTAACTTACACCTTGAAAGGGGTGCCAATTTAATACATAAATTCAAGTATCAAGCAATTCATGTTTGAATAAGATTGTAAGAACTACCATAGTTGATCAAGACTAAGAATTAATGGCTTGCAATGTCACCAAGTTATTTTGAAAAAGGAAGTTGAAGATTCACCAAAAAGAGCATATAGAGAAACCTAAAAGTTGTTTGGGTTACCCCTTTCAAAGATTTGTAGTGAGGGAGGAAAAGGAAGAATAGCCAAGTTTATTAACAATGATTGGAAGACCCTTGATGATGTTTCCTCTACTGTAGGAGTGTCATCATCCACCTAGAGAAAAAAAGGAATCAGGCAACATTTATGACCAAGTTTATAGTAATCGTCACAATTAAAACAAAGTCCCTTTGCTCGTCGAACATACATTTCAGCTAGGGTAAGGCCCTTAATCATTAAGAAAGATGTAAAAGCTTGTTGCTTAGATGGGGAAGGAAATATAGATGGGGGAGGCAGTCGTCATATTAAATGCTTAGTGTCAATAAGTTTAGTTAGAGCTAAAGTATAGGTGAGTATGTCAAAAGGGAATAAGCTCATGCTAAATCTCCAATGAGAGTCCTAAAATAAAATAATCGAGGAGGTAGTTCTCAGTTAGGCCAGATGCTTTGTTTAAGAGATTCCCAAATTCCATTTAGTATTATACGACAAACCCAGTTTTGTGAAGCTTGAAGAGGACTACCTAAATGTTAAAGTAAATAGAGGGACCGAATCATAATTCAAAAACATGGGTGAATGATTCTAATATGCTAGCTACTATCAAGAAAGGTCTTGGCCAATCATAATCAACGTTTCCATGGAGACACGCTGGTTAGAGGGAATATTATAGAAGGCAAAATATTGTTCCGCTTGGAATAGCTAAGCCAAAGAGTAACTACCATCAAATTGTGTGAGATGAAACTTTAGAGTCTTTGGTCGAAAGGATGGTGGAGGAGGTGGTAAATTGAGTTGGGTCAAAGAAGAGGCGATAGGGGTGATCAAAGACATTAACAAAAAAGGGTTAAGGGTGCTATGGTGGTGGTGGTTTCTAGCAAGCCATTTTAGATTGGAGATCTTTAATAGGAGTTTGGTTCTTAGAGATGAAGGTGTAAAGTTTCATAGCAATGGTATCTTGGGAGATTAAAAAATCATAAAATTAGCCTGAAACCAACTTAGAGAGACTGACTATGGTGTCTGCTAAAGAATACTCATGTTTAGGAGGCATAGAGGACTCAATGAAAGCACCAATTATACATGTTTATACAACTAGGAAAAATAGAGAAGAAGGGAAAAGAGAGAAAAAAGAAATGAAAGCAAGAATTTAGGAAAAAAAGAAAATTTTCATTGAATTTCTAATTGATTATAAGCTCATAAAAATAGTATTGTTAGCATAATTCTCATATAACAACAACAATAATAGAACTAACAATAATAGTAATATTTAAAATAGTAATATTCTGTTATAACTAGTGCATCTAGAACACTCATCGTATCATATAATTACCCGTCCAAATGGGCCTTTTTCTCTGTCATTCGAGCATGTCTTCTTATAATGGACCAATTACAAATAAGCTCACATCACTACACTCATATTCTCTAATAACAACTCAAGCTATATCCCTTTACCACCAACAGCAATAATCATAACAAAAGTAGGTTATTATAAACTGGACAAAAAAATCCAATGGCCTGAGTGTTGGTTTATGCCCTATAGCTAATCTCTTTAGTTGTAGTTTAGTGACAAATTATTTAAAGACATTCTTTATCTTATACATGTTTAGATGTATATGATAAAGTCCATGGAATAATTGTACATTGTAAATGAAATTATAGTAAGATTATGATTATGAGATTCATATTGCATTTATATAATATTCCTAGATGTTCTTAGTCATTGTTCTATTAAGATTGGACATTACTAGAACATAAAAAAACTAACATATGTTTTGTTTTTCCTTATGAAAGAAGTAGTCGATCTCATAGGATAAAGTATAGAGATACTTAAACAAACGTGTGGGTGCTTGTTAGAGAACAAGTTCATTAAACAGACCCGATATCAGAAATCCATTTGGAACATTACTTGTATATCTATGGAATTCTCATTGTGAGGATTGTATAAGTGATCCTTTGACTCGAGGTCGTCAAAGTTATCTTGTATAAGTATTGCAATATTTTGATACTACTTATGATCTATTTAATCATGGGTCATTTAATCAGTAGTCATTAGATGTAGTATGAACTATATGAAGGTACTTGAGTGATCAAGATAGGATTCATCAACCTATAGTAATTAGGGAGAATGTTTCGTTATTCTCATTAGTATTGATTAAGGAAATCATTGGCCAAGGTGAAATTATGCTTTGTAAATAGTTTATAAATATCATTAATTAAATCTATAGCTAATGGAGGAGAACTAATATGATTAGACTCAAAATAAAGTAAACATTAATTTCATACTCTGTCTAATCAGAACATTGTATGATTAAAAGATTGAATTATACAGAAAAATTATGGACGGCAAGGTTAGTCAAAACCACTTTGACATTTGTAAATATTTGGGTGGTCATGATGCATTGCTAGATTCCAATCTTAATCTATGATTATAAATTTTTTAATTGGAGAATTAAAGATAAATTGAAAAAGAGTTTTAATTTAAGCATTGCTAGACGCCAATCTTGATCTATGATTATAAATTGTTTAATTGGAGTATTAAAGAAAATTGAAAAAGAGTTTTAATTTATCTAATTCTAATTCTAATTATGAATTAGATTTAGATTTTATAATCATTGCCAACATATATGGGAACCTAATGGGTCTCACATATAAAATGGGTTGAAGAGAGCAAGTGAATTTAATCAAGTTGGACTTGATCGTAAAGGTTGAGAAACTTTATAATTAAATATGAGATATTTAATAAATAAGGATCAATACGAGATATTGAATCATATATGGGCATAATTGGTATTTGATTAGAATTATTTGCTTTATTATGATTTGTGTTGATCATTTTATAGAATTAACTAGATGTTGCTTTTGGGAAAGCAAAAGTTACGAAAAAGTTTCATGATTATTTCACTGCAATAGGATTAGATCCCTACCCGGTTTCCCAACAGTGGTATCAGAGTTAGTTTGTATTTCTATAATTTGAATAACTTGTTTGATTGTTATTAGTTATAATTTTGGAATTGAATTGTGTAAGATTTGCAGCTAAAATCTAAAAGGTGTTTCAGATTATTACATTCTGAACCCTGAACCATAAAATTAGATATCCAGATTGAGAATTCTGGAAAAACTAAGAAGAATATAATTGTTCTAGAATTCTGCAGTAAGAGGATTGCGATTTTGTTTACTGCATTTATGTAATTTTTTCTTTGCGACACTACTGGAATTCTTGTTATGTTCTGAAAATTGATGCGTATTTGGTTGTTTTACACATCTGATGGGTGGTTGATTACGGAAATTAGATGCTTGCGATTTTTTCTTTTGAAAACGCATTACACGTTCTTTATATTTTTGTGAATGTGTTTTGAATATGGTTTTTGGATCTGAAATTGGTTCTGTGTCTGCCCCATATTCATGTTGCTTTTTCTGGAAAATTTTGCCCATATGATTATGGAAAATCAAATACGCAACTGCTCTATGTTCTGTTTGCATTTGGGTTATTGTTTTCTAGGTATTGACGACCAGAATAAGAGCAATGAAAAACACCGTGTTGAAGGTGATAGAGTTGTGGTTGTTTTGCGTTTTGTGTATTGTACATTAAAAGGTACCGAGGATGCACTGGAGTTGTGTTGTTGTGTTCTGGTGTTTTTTTTTTTGTGATGTTTGTGAATGTTGATTTTGGAAAATCAAGTGCTACGTTGTAGTTTCTAGAATCTGCATTGGTTCTGAAAATTCATAGGTTTGTCTTGCTCTTTGCGTGAATGTATAATGTTTTCTGGATTATTTGTTAAATAAACAATAAAGAAACGTTATAGGCATGGAGATGCCCATTGGTGTCTGTTGTTGGAGTAGTGGAGACAAACGACGACAGCTTATTTGGTTTCATCCTTGGCAACATTAAGGTTGGAGACTAAGTTGAAGAAGAGGGGGTGTTTGCCAATAGGTTTAAGAGTGCATGTGTTTGGTTACAAGTTTAAGTATGACTTAAACTTAAAAAGGAATTATTTAAATTAGTAATAATGTATTCTTAATTTAATTAATTTTCAAACATATATTTAAAATTGTTTTAAAACCTAAAAATCAATTCCAAAATTAAGATAATTATTTTTCTTAATTTGATTAAGATTAACAATTCTATTGATTCCTAATTATTTTTAGAAAAGTAGCTTCTAAAATTAGAATTATTTTCAATTAGATTGAAATTAATTAATTAGATTCCTTAAAATTAAGAAAAGTGTTTTCTTAACTAATTAAGAAAGATGTTTCTTAATTAAATTTATTTAATTCAATTTGATTGAAATTCAATTTAATTAAAATAAATTAAATTTATGATTTTATTTTTAGAGAACTATTATTCATTTTATTTAGAAATTGTTTCTTTATTTATGAATAATAAGTTTCTTGTTTTTTAGAAAAAATATTTTCTTGATTAAATTTTGAAAAGTATTTTCATTTATTAGTTAAGAAAAATGTGCTTTCTTTAATATTTTTGATAAATAGTTTTCTAATTAAGAAATCAATCTCTAAATAAATAATATATAATAACTTTCTTAATTAAATTTAAAATTTTTTATTTAATTTTGAAAGTAGTTTATTTTTAATTTTAGAAAATAGTTTTCTAATTAAAAATAATAATAATTTCTGATTAGATTAGAAATAGTTTCTAATTGGATTAGAATATGTTACTTATATAATTTTGAAAAAGAATTTTTTCTAAATTATAATAAGTAAGAAGAATAATTTATTCAAAATTGTTTTCAATCAAATTTGATTAAAGGAGTCAAGATAATTGGAAATAGTTTCCAATTAGATTTGAAAATTATTTACAAATCAAACTAAATTTCTGTTTAGAATAGGAATTTAATTTATTTAGGAATCAATGATTTTAATCTAATTTAATTTTTCCAAGGACTTGGAAATGTTATTTTAGATTATGAAGATTAATAACTAGAATCAAACGAAGTTTGATAAATTATGCATATAATTTGATTATGAGTGTATAAGTTGCATGCTTTGTTTATATGGTTGATATATATATTAGATGCACGTTAAATTGTATGTTTTATATATGTAATATTTTACATGCAATTTTTTGGTTGATGAGACAATTGAAATTAAAATCCTTCTTTAAAATATTAAGTACATGTTGAGAACGTGATTGTTGCCTTCCATTATTATAAGAATAAACCAGAGTTCTATTTATTGTAGACTTGTTGAGTAAACTCAATGCCGCTTTAACCCAAATATGTTTAGTCTTATGATAAAGGGTTCTACTTAACTAAATTTGTGTGATTTGGTTAAACAAACTCATGATCACATGAATTTAGAGGCAGGGTTAGGAACAATATATTAGATATATTTTGGCAAGAGTTGTCACCTAACGAATCTAGGAGTCACATGAGATGTGATTGATAAAGTTGTTATTTACCTAATTTAAGTCTAGTTGGTTTGTTGAGCAAATTCAAGGTTAACTATATTTGAATGGGATCCTAGCCCACTTGAGAGATTAGAGTAATCTTTCCGATAAGTAGTGAGGGTTATTATTTCGAATAAAATAGTAGGAGTAACCAAATATGATTAAAGTCCTAATCTAAATTGGTAGTCATGGAATATAATTGATTAATTGCTTTCTTACATTTATTTTGTTAACAGTGAAACTTACCTTATTTAGTATAGTTAATGCTAAGTTAGTGAACCCAAGTTCTTCGACATAGGATATATTTGAGAATTGTTCTCAAAAGTTAGAAAAGAAAATTGTACGCCCATTATACAAATTTGTTATAATCCTTGTTGAGAATTTGGTGTTAAAGTTTTAGAGATATGTCAAACTCGTTTGGATGAAAAAATGTGTTGACATTTTGAGTTGACTAATGACTCATAAACTTTGATGACAACATGTAAGATATATGTCAACACCATGATAGCAAAATGCAATTGCATTAAGTAGAGTTAAAAGGTATAGCACCTTATTGAAATTGTTCCACTTAGTTTAACCTACTAAAAGCATAATTTTGGACTATAATTAAACACTTTATTATAGAATGATAATAGTTATCATTAGAAGAAAATGATTCCATAATTTTTCTTGCGTATATATGATATGATAAAGATCATATGTAATTCTAATTCATGCTTATAAGTATTTGATACTAAAATTAGATTCAACATTATTTTAATGTGTAATGCATGGCTAGAAATAGATTGTTAAGTAAAAGTATTTGATCCAATTTTATACAAAGATTTTGTATACATTGGATCATAGGAGACTTATGCTTAATGCAAATGGCAAGAATTAATAGTTAGATAAATGAGATTATTTTTTATGCCATATTGGTTAAATCAACATAACGAGAATCATAAAGTTATATATTAGGATATATGCATCCTTTTGGTTAAGAATTGTATGAAACTTGTAAAGTTAAAGAATAACCAAATCAAGCTTTGGTAAAAAGATGATGATGGTATTGAATTGTTAAATTTTATACATGTGATGTATTGGATGGAATAACAATTTATAAAAGGATAATATTATATTTCATTATATTACTAATGACTTTATGTGATATAGTTATATGTATTAAATGAAATGTTGATTTAAAATTTTGAAAAATTAAAATTGTTTAAATCTAAATAGAAATTAAGCGTTGAGAATGTTGAAGCAATTTGATGAGATCATTATGGCGAGTCTTATATTTTCGGTTATCTATAAGGAATGAGATTCTTTAGTGAATACCTTCACAACTAAATTCATAAGAGTATGGATTTATGTAAGGAGTAACATACAATATAAGATATTGTAGGATGCAATATTATTTATTCTATACCAATGCCTAATACAATAACTTACCTTCAATAGCTCCAATTGAATCAATTAGTAAGATTTCATATTAGATATGAAATGCTAGGTCTTTGAAAGAGTCAAAGTTAA
>JANZXP010125902.1:0-16332 GCA_027576715.1 Erythroxylum flavicans
CCAAAATTAAAGAAATTAGAACTAAACAAAAGACATAGCACACAAACAAATAATATGAAACCAAATACACATGAAATGAAATGTACTCACACACAAGAAACAACAAATTTTAAAATTTTAAGGGATAAGAAAAGCTTATTCCGATGATGGTGGTGATGGTGATGGTGTAGGAGCTTTAAAATGTTTCCTCCGATAGAAGTTGAGGAACCTCTTCTTCAAACTATACTGCTCCTTATGTACTGTCCGCATTTGTGTGCTGAGCTCATTTAATTGAGATGTCTTCTGTTGTTGGTTGGCGACTATTTGTTTAAGGGTTTGTAGGAGTTGGTCAACCTCCACTAATGTGCTTAGTTCTACTGCTATTGCTTTGTCCTCTGGATCTTGAGCTGCTCGAGATGTGGAAGGTCGGGACACTACTGTACTATTGCTTCTCTTGTTTCTCACTATAGTACGCATTTGAGGATTACAGAGTTCTATAGAATGAACCTCCACAATCTCTAGATGCCTTAAAAATGATACGTCAAACATATCATGTGGCGTTGTACGCACCTTGTCCAAATTATGGTTATAAAAATGAGCTAAAGCAGTAACAATGTTCCCTAATCCAAAATATGAACTTCACTTATTGACAACACTGACAATTGATCTAAAAATTCTAAGGGATGTGTTGATTCTAACCTTTCGATTCATATACCATAAAAAAAAAGTTCTTTATCCGAACATTTGCTAGTTTCGATTTTATTAAACACAGTTAAAAACATGAATTTATACAACAGAAAATGTTCGACACTACGTATTAACGCATTCGATGCATTACGTGAATCAAAACTGTCTTCCCCTGTTAAAATTTTCCAATGGGAATCCACATCAAATTCAGGATGATCATCTACAACTGTTGTATTTTGGAAATCGAAAAGATGATACATGACATTATAATCCAATTTATACACAACCCCAAATAATCTAAACCAAAACATATCCATTTTTGGGATATAACAGATAGTAGTGAAAAATTCAATTGCCATCATAGAGTGAATATGCATATCACACCGGATGAAACTATTCCATCCTATGTTGTCAGCTAGTCACTCAATCTTTGTCCTCACTACTATGTCATCTAACAATTCAAAATCGAAATACCTAAGAGTGATTATTCCCCTATCCCTAAAATCACGAAAGCGTGTACCTTTGTCTTCTGAGTGAATCGGGAAGGGAGATCGATAAGTTACGGCCAAATCACTTTTGCCTTCACTGGAAACTTGACGGCGCTCTTCGTCACCCATTTTTTGAGCCATCATCTTCTTCGGTGCCATTGTTGTAGAAAAACATGCAAGAATAAGAAAGAGAAAGTGAAATTTGAGCTTTGGAGAGAGAAAATAAAAAACTTACCTAAATCCTTGTTGGTTGGAAAGATTAATGCACGAAAATGAAAAGAATGTAAGAATAATGAAAGAATTAAAGAAAATACCAAGAATCTAAAGGGAGATTGAAGAGTTTTAGAGAGTGAACGGAGAGAAATTCGTGGGTAAGACAGAGAGAGTATGAAAATTTGAATATAGGGTGAGAGAAAAAATAAAGTTTCCCTCTAGTATGGGATTCCCACGCCACAATTCCCACGAGCGTGGGATTCCTCTCCAGAAACTTTCTACAGAGGATTCCTACGATCGTGGGAATCACCACAATTCCCACAGACGTGGGATTCCTCTCCAGAAACTTTTTTGAGAGGATTCCCACGAACTTGGGAATCATTTCAATTCCCACGAACGTGGGAATTGGTGATCCTCACAATTTCAATCCTTCTTCCAAGCTTAAATGAATTCTCCATGATCCCAAAACCTACGAACACATCAAGATATTATCATTAACAACAATTTTAAAAAGAAAACAAATTAAAATCCAAACAAAATCAACATGAACATCAATCAATCTTAATTTGGAAATAATCAAATTAAAGAACTCAAACAAAAACTAGACAAAAATAATACAAAAGATTAAACATGATAAGTTAGGGTTTGCTCGACCATTCAACATATACTCATGAAAAAGTGGACAATAGGAGAAAGATCAACCATTCAACATATACTCATGAAAAAGTGGATGATAGGAGAAAGATAACTTCCCTTGCTTGTGGATATGTCCCTCCATAATATGGTTTACAGCGATGCCGATTGACCTTGAATGTTTCCTCCTTATCATTTTCCAGCTCCATGAGGAAACACTTGAAGAATTTTAAAAGGCCCACTCCATCTTGACTTGAGTTTTCTGAGAAATAGTCGAAGTCTTGAGTTAAAAAAAGTACTAAATCCCCAATCTTAAATTCCTTCTTCTTAATATGGCCATCATACCACTTCTTAGCCCTTTCTTTATATGCTTGGCATTTTCATAAGCATCATACCTCAACTCTTCCAACTCGTCAATATGTAACAACCACTTTTCTCCTACTAGCTTCTAATCCATGTTCAATTTCTTGATTGCCCAATATGCTCTATGCTCCAATTCCAAAGGTAAATGACATGCCTTGCTATACACAAGCTGATATGGTGTTGTTCCTATAAGGGTTTTGAAAGCTGTTCTATAAGCCCACAATGCATCATCTAGTTTCATTGACCAATCTTTTCTTGAAATGTTCACTGTCTTCTCCAAAATCTTTTTTCGCTCTCTATTCACTACGTCCACTTGCCCACTAGTTTGGGGATCGCACGGGGTAGCCACTATATAATAAACGTTGTATCTTCTCAGAAGGTTCTCAAACGGTTTGTTGTTAAAGTAACTTCTCCCATCACTTATGATTGCTCTAGGCACCTCAAATCTAGTAAAAATCTTCTTAATGAACTTTTGAACCACCTTGCTATCGTTGGTTGGAGTAGCGACCGCTTTGAACCATCTAGAAACATAATCAACTCTAACTAAGATATAGGTATTGCCTTCAGATGGTGGGAATGGTCCTATGAAGTCCAGACCCCATACATCAAATATCTCCACCTCTATTGTATTCGAAAGCGGCATTTCATCTCTTTTTGATATGTTGCTAACTCTTTGACATCAATTGCACTTGAGCATAAAATCTCGAGCATCCTTAAACAAAATTAGCCAACAGAATCCACACTCCAAAATCCATGCAGCAGTCTTGTTAGCTCGATAATGCCCTGCATACAGTAAGCACCTGTAAATTAAACTATCAGCACAGATCTTATAGAGTACAGGTTCATCCCAAATATAATGAGCGCACTGAAATAAGAAACACTTCCTTTGTTGATATGATAAATCGGATGGAAGAATACCACCTACGAGGTAATTTGAAATATCTTCAAACCAGGGAAGGAAAGGTTATCTACCATCATCAAAGTCTCGTCAGGAAAGCTTTCCTTAATTTCCTCTTCTTTTTCATGATGTCTAACTTCAAGCTTTGATAAGTGATCCGCTACGACATTTTCTGCTCCTTTCTTATCTTTGATTTCAATATTGAACTCTTGGAGCAGAAGTACCCATCAAATAAGCCTAGCCTTGACATCCTTCTTAGTGAAAAAGTAACACAATGTTGCATGGTGTATAAATTCAATAACTTCTAAACCTAAAAAATAAGAACAAAATTTTTCACAAGCAAATACCACCGCAAGCAGTTCTTTTTCAGTAGCTGTATAATTCAATTGTGCTCCTGTCAACATCTTTCTTGCGTAATAGATAGCATGCAACCTTTTCTCCTTCCGCTAACCCAGTACACACCCAACTGTATGGTCGCTTATGTCATACATAATCTCAAATTGAAGAGACCAATCTGGTGATGTCAGAATTGGTGTTGTTATGAGTTCCTTCTTCAACCTGTTGAAAGCAGTCAAATCGTCATCATCAAAAACAAAAGGCACATCTTTTACCAATAGATGAGTCAGAGGTTTTGTAATGAGGGAAAAATCTTTAATGAATTGTTGGTAGAACCCTACATGACTAAGAAAAGCTCAGACACCCTTGATGTTGGATGGAGGTAGTAACTTTTCAATTACTTCTGTCTCAGCTCGATCCACTTCAATCCCTTTATATGAAATCTTATGGCCTAATATGATTAGGTCTTGGACTATGAAATGAAAATTTTCCCAATTTAAAACTAAATGTGACTCCTCAAATTTTTGGAGCACTTTATCTAAGTTCAATAGGCAATGATCAAAAGACTCTCCAAAAATAGAAAAATTATCCATAAATACCTCCATAAAGTTTTCATTCATGTCTGCAAATATAGCCATCATGCACCTTTGAAATATAACAGGTGCATTACTTAAACCGAAAGGTATCCTTCGATATGAAAAAGTTCTGTGTGGACATGTAAAAGTGGTCTTCTCTTGATCTTCCTAATATATAAATATTTGATTATACCCTGAATATCCATCCAGAAAGTAATAAAAAGAATGACCAGCCACTCTCTCAATCATTTGATCTATAAAAGGTAAAGGGAAATGATCCTTCTTGGTGGCCAAATTTAACTTTCTATAGTCAATACACACTCGCCACCCTGTGACAGTCCTAGTGGAAATCTTTTCCCCTTCTTCATTTTCTATCACTATCATGCTGGACTTACCCACTTACTATCTGAAATGGGGTAAATTTCTCCAGCATCTAGAAGTTTCACCACTATCTTCTTTACAACCTTTTACATATTCGGATTTAACCTTATGTGTCATTCTCTCACAATTCTGCAACCTTCTTCCAATTTAATTATGTGCATCACCACATTGGGGCTAATCCCCTGAATATTAGAAATTTGCCACCCTACAGCTCTCATCCTTTTCCTAATAGTCTCCACCACTTTCTCTTCTTGCTCACAATTTAATTCATTGGAGATAATAATAGGTAAAGTGTGGTTCTTTCCTAAAAAGGTATATATCAAATGGGAAGGTAAAGGTTTAAGCTCTAAAGTAGGAGGTTTAACGATAGAAGGTGGTGTAGGTGCTATAGCTCTCTCTAATTGTTCTAGCTCCACTTTTTATTCGTTCGCACTTTCATCTTTATATACTCCATTCACATCATCATCTCCTTTAATTTCCTTCATACACTTATCTACTACATCAATTTTCATACACACATTTCCATCCATCGGTTTCTTTAAAGATTTTGTCATATTAAACTCAACCTGCTTACCACTAATTCTCAACACAAGTTTTCCTTCATAAATATCAACTAATGCCCTACCAGTATTTATAAAGGGCCTACCCAAAATTAAAGAACAATTTTTATTAGCTTCAAAATCTAACACGATAAAATCAACCAGAATTATAAATTTATCCACTTTAACCAATACGTCTTCCACAACTCCAAATGACCTTTTTATTGGTTGATCCATAATCTGAATCAGCATGGAAGTTGGCTTGACCTCTTCTAATCCCAATTTCCTGAAAACAGAAAAAGGCATCAAACTAATACTTGCACCTAAATCACATAAACGTTTGGAAAATTCAAAATCGTCAACAACACATGGAATAGTAAAGCTCCCTGGTCCTTGCAATTTTGGAGTCATTTGATAATAGACCTACAATTCTCCGTCAATGTAACTATTTGATTGTCTTCCCAAGTACATTTGTGTGTGAGTATATCCTTCAAAAACTTTGCATACTTGGGCATGCACTCCAAAACTTCCACCAATGACAAATTAATCTACAACTTTTTCAGTTTCTCTAAAAATTTGGAAAACTGGGTATCCACCTGATGTTGCTTCACTCTTTGTGGATATGGGAGTTTGGGCTTGTACGGTGGTGGTGGTACATACGACCTACCCTCTCCCTTTTCTTCTTCTATCTTTATACTATTCTCTTTATCTTGGCCGTCCATTTTTGCAGTCGGTTCTTCCATTTGCTTGCCACTCTAAAGTGCAATTGTTTTGAGTTGCTCTCTTTTAATAACCTCATTATTTCTTAATAAGAAACCTGCATTTTGAGAAAATAAAACATTAGTAAGTTAACGTACTTGGACTTCCAAATTATTGATTATAAGGTATGGTTCTTCATAATCTGATCAAAATTTACCTTCATTCTCATTATGAATTGACGAGGCAACGCTTTTGTTACTGTTGGTAACTTGACTCTCCTTCTTACTCATGGCAGTTCAAATGATCGGAAAGATAGCGATCTATAAATTGATCTCAGACTTTGTACAGGGGCTACCTTATTTTGAGCTCCATCTTCATTATTGTTTTCCTTTTTTTGCCTTCTGCTACGCGTTCGTTTCTTTCTTAATGTATTTTTGGGGTCCTCAATATTTTCCCATCCCTCTTAGAGTCTAGGTTTCTTGATATCTATCAGGGATGGTGTAAGATGATAATTTTTCTTCGATACCTTAAATGTTAACTGCTTCTTCCCTACTCTCAATATTAACTCGCCCCCATCAACATCAATAATCGCACGAGCAATAGCTAGAAACGGTCGCCTAAGAACCATCGGGGTTTTATCGTCTTCAATAATATCCAATATGTAAAAATCCACAGGAACGATAAATGTATCAATGTGTAGTTGCATATTCTTGATGATCCCCTCCGGTAAATGCACTATCTTGTCAGCTGTTTTCACTAATATCTTAGTTGGCTCTGGCTCTTCTAGACCTAACTTCTGACTGAATGAGTATGGCATCATATTGATAATGCTTCCAAATCCACAATTGCTCGATCTATCTTAAATCTATTTATACTACACGGAATGAAAAAGTCTCCTGGGTCTTTTTTCTTCTATGTTACATGCGGACTTTCTCGTGATATGTGATTGATAACCTCTTCTTTCAATGACCCCTTTAACATGAGCTTTGTTTGGAGTTGATTTGTTATGTCTGCCATCTCGCTTAACTCCCCTTCCTTAGAATTCTGAGCTACTTCATTTAAAGATGGCTTCCACTGAGCAGAAATTTGATATGGAAGTCCAAACTGAAGTTCCTTAATAGGGTCGCTTACTGGTCCACTTGCAAGGACTTCCAACACTGTTTGTTCTTCTTACTTGTTTCCATCTTTCTCCCCATGTTTGCTTTCTTGTTTCTCTATTCGAGTAATGGCCATGATTCTTTCCTTCAGATTCACCTTAGTGTTACTTGGTAGACTACCTGTATTTCGCAAAGATAAAGCGTTAGCTAGTTGGCCTACCTAAACTTCCAAATTGTGGATGGATGATGCATGATTCTTCAAAATCTGATCGAATTTTGCTTCCATCCTCTTCTGATTTTCCTCCTGGCTTGCATGCATCCTCTTATGATTCTCTTCTTTTGCTGCCAATTTGGACCCCAAAACCTCCATCATCTTATCCATTTTGCTTTGAAATGCTCTGATTCGATCTTGCTAGAATCCTGGCAGTCCTTGTGGTCTTTATTGACCACCTGCATTATTGTTACTAAAAGAAAAGTTCGGGTGGTTTTTTCAACCTGGATTATATGTATTCGAATATGGGTTATTACCTCACTGTGACTGGCCTAAATAGCTTACCTGTTTGGTCCCACTAGCTTCCAAGAGCTATGGTTATTTTCCCCACACAGCTCACATTGTGCTTGCATTACCTTAACTACTGAGGTGGATGCTCCTTGTATGTTGTTTAGCTGCTTCGTCAAAGCTGTGATTTGAGCCTGCAAAACAGTAACTGAGTCAATAGATATCATACCTTTTTGTTCCTTTTGTCCTTGTCTACTCCTCTCGCTTGACCACATGCAGCTGTTGCTTGCTAACTCTTTTAACAAAACATGAACTGCTTCTACCATTTTTCTCATCAGTGAACCTCCAGTTGCTGCATCAATTGTGTCCCTTATGCTATGATTCACTCCATTATAGAATGTTTGAAGTAGAAATTCCTTCGGGACATTATGATATGGACAGTTCCTTTGAAGTTCCTTAACTCTCTCCTAAGCTTCATAAAGAGATTCTTTGTCATTTTGCTGGAAATTTATTATCTCCTTAATAATCCTTGTAGTTTTTATCAGTAGAAAATACTTGGCGAGGAATGCGCAGGTGAGCTACTCCCAAGTCATGATCTGGCCTAGATTCAAAGAATTACAATATGTTTTAGCCCGATCCTTCAACGTGAATGAAAATCGTCGCAACTTCATTGCATCGTCAAACATTCCATTAAATCTGAATGTGTCATAGATCTACAAAAAATTTATGATATGGGCATTTGGATCCTCATTGGATAGCTCGTATAACTGCACACTGTTTTGAAGAATGTTAAGTAGCGCCGACTTTATCTCAAAAATTTTTTGCTTAAACTACCGGTCTCGCCACTCTGTGAGGATGCAACCCTGGCCTCATGAAATCAATGAGTGTCCTTTCTGGTCCTCCTTGCTCTCCTTCTTCAGCCATATCTTGATTTGAGAAATTTGGATGCTTTTCCATTCTTATTTCTCTTTCATGCTTCTTAATGTGGGGAAATTCGTCCTCTATAGCTTCTTTTATCCTTCGTGTACTCCTTCTGTTCATACACCTATAAATACACAAGGAAAAGTATCAAAAACTCTTAAATCAAAGTAATCTAACTTAAACATGATGCTCAACAATCAATCCCCGACAACGACGTCAAAAACTTGATAGTAAAACCTATCTACCTGTTTTACACCGCTTAAGTTAGACACAACTTTGTTTAAGAAACTAAATTGTTAAATGCAAATAATCTGAAAATTTAAATTAAAATTAAAAGAGACTAATGTAAATAATAGACAATACCATAATCGCAAAAACTCTGAATTCAATAATCTAAATGCTAAAGATTACCTTTTTCTTATTTTGTCTCCCTCTTATTTTATTGATTGAATTATGTCTCACCCTAGATTTTCGAATGTACTAATTACCCTGTCTCAAGGTGTAACTATTTATCCCTAATCAAATTAACAGGAATCGATTGAACGATCTCTCAACTTACCCAATGACTCTACTGATTCAACTAGTTATTAAACTATCCTATAGGTGATCAATTGACTAATCGAGATCTCTCTTATAACTATTCAATCAACATGATAACTGCTAATCTATAGGTCGCCAAGTCTTGTTGTACAATCCTACATGAATTTCATCTCACTCACTCTCTCAATTTGTTGTAAGATGACAATTAAGAACAACAATCAATAAAGACAATTGTATTCAATTCACTAAAATAGGAGTTTTGACAAAATAATTCAAAAGCAATCCCTAAAATGAAATTAGCTTAATGGTTTTAACAACATCATCAACAATCAAATAAACTATTTTTACAAAGAATAGGAGAGATTAAAATAAAAGAAAATTAGATAGAAAGACTTCATCTCTTCATTGCCAAAATTTGGAATTTTGGTGTTGATGTGCTATTATGCCCAATCTTGATGATGATCCTTGTCTTCAATCCCTCCTCAATGCTCCGAACATATGTTCTCAACTCAAGGATGATGTTTCTACAGGTGGATGTCATCTCCTTTGAAGATGGAGGCTTAATGATGTTTTTATAGCCCAAAAATCCTGGGTTTAACGAAGCCTCACAGATTGCCTTGGATTACAATTCCTACATCCATGGGAATTGTACACAGATGCACTCCTCATTTCTGCTGTGATTTCCCATGTCCGTGGGAATTTGCATGATTCCCACGAGCGTGGGAATTTGTCCCCGATGAACTCTTCTTGTCTTCCCTTCTTTGATCTTTTGTTCAACCTCCAAGTTGCTCCTTCTTCTTTCCTACACAAAAAATAGTCAATTCTTACCCTCAATTAGCAGCAAACACACAAGAACGACAATGGAAATCAAACTTAATGAAAACATATAAAATGAATCCTAAACTTGAACAATAAACAACAATTATGTAAGAAAACACATACCAATTACCTACAAAAACATATCCTAATACACACCTATCAGTAACCTACCCAAGGAGTTCCTGTTGCAGACTTTCTACAATGGCGTTAAAGCACCAATAAGAGCACAATTAATGTAGTTTCAGGAGGATCCTTGATGAGGAAGATCGTTGATGAAGCAGAGAGTTGATTAAGAAAATGGCAAGTAATAGCTGTTTGTGAATGAACGAGATGGGGAGGCAACTTGCTACCTTCATAGATTATAAAAGAATTATCGTGGACGATCAAATAACTGAGATGCAAGCAAAGATCGATAACCTGACGCGACAGCTCAATAACATGAAGCGTCATCTTCAATCCAAGTGAAGACCGTATAATTGAAATGTGAGCTCTGTGGCCAAATAGACCATGACACCGTGGACTGTTATTTGATGCAGGTAGGAGATCAGGAGCAGGTAAACTATATGGGAGCACAATATGGACGAGGAAGGGGAAACAATCCCTACTCCAATACCTCCAAACTTGGGTGGAATAACTATCCTAGCTGCTCCTGAACAAACAATATTGGAGGACAGTTCAGGCCTTAAGGACAGTTGGGCTTCCAAGAAGATAAAGTAAGGTTGATGGAATCGAATTTGGACAAAATTTTGAATAAGATTAGAGGTATGAAGGATGCGCATAGGAAGCTTGATAGCAATTTTGAACAAGTAACAAAGAACCACACCTCATTTATACACAATTTAGAAGTCCAAGTTGGCCAATTAGCGGAGGAAATGTCTATTCAGAATGCTAAAACTCTTCCAAGCTATACTGAGTCTAATCCGAAAGAACAGATCATGGTTATTAGTCAAACCTAGGATAGAGAAACTAAAGAAGTGAAGGAAGAAGGGGATAAAGGAGAAGGTCAAGTAGTTAAAGAATTCCTTTCGAGTGATCTCGTAATCGAGCCAATTAAGGCAACTCGACCTATACTTCCATTCCCTATTTATGCTTAGTAGGAGTTATTTGCAAAAAGGGACGCAAGGAAGTTAGAGGAGATTGAACAAAACAAGGTCGAGGAAGTGACAAACTAACTACAGATGAAGCTCACAATAAAGGAATCCATCAAGATGAAGGTTAAGAAGTGAATATCAGAAGAGAACCCAACATTGCACAAAAGAAAGAGGACTCAGGGGACTTTTTCATCCCCTGCAGTATCAATAAAATCATCATATATAGGGAATTCGCAAACTTGGTAGCAAGTATAAACCTGATGTCCTACACCTTTAGTCAGAAGTTAAGGTTGAGGGAGTTAGTTCCACCAACATGCTAGTAAAGACGACTGATAGAATAGTGCATCAATCAAAGGGATTATAAATGATGTGAAAGTTAAAGTTGATAAATATACCTTTCCCACAAACTTCTTTATATTAGACATTAGAGAAGATGTGGAAACCCCGATAGTTCTTAGATGACCGTTCTTGGCCACTGCTTGTTCAATCGTTGACATTGATAGGGGCGAACTAACTCTGAGAATAGGAAAGGAGCAAATAACCTTCCAAGTGTCAAGAAGAGAGTACAGTGCTCCTTTACCTCCAACCAACAGCTAGGAATCTGAACCTCAATGAGAATGGGAAAATATTGAGGATTCTAGGAATGCATTCAAGAAGAAGCACTCCCGAAGAAGAAGGCGAGGAAAAGAGAATTGTAAGGAAAGTGGAAACTGTAGTATGGTAGCTAAAGTGCAAACTTTGATATTAATGACGGCGCTACCACTGCACCATTCATTCCAACCACCGTGAGCTTAAAAGAGCGTCGAGCTACTGACATTAAAAGAAGTGTTACATGGGAGGCAACCCATGGAAAATTAGTTTCTTTTTTATTTTTGTTAGAAAGTTTGAAATTTCGTAGTTAGGATTACTATGTTTTAAATAAAATAAAAAAGGAATAGGATTTTGGAATAAAGTGGATGATGTATCAAGCGAGTAAAAGTGACGTGAAAGAGGTCACAAAAGAGATAAGAAGTGAAATTAAAAAGATTGTGAAAGAAGAAAAGAAGAAAAAATCAAGACTAGGCAGAATAAGGGAAGCACACATTTTTTAAAGAAATTTTTACCATTTTACCCTTTTAACTACCTATATATTCAATTCTAACTTCACTTTGATAATCACTTTTATTTTTACTTTATCTCTCTAGACTTCAAGCCTACACACGCTCTCACATCTCTCTACAAATTTTCAACTTCCAAATTTCTTCCAAATTCTACTTAATTCCTAAGAATTATGTTGCTCATTAGGTAATCAACCCGATGGGAGCAAGCAGGATGAAATCAAGTTGCAGGATGTGGGAGAAAAAACTAAGCAGCAGACTTTGGTGCACCCTTCCCGATCTATACAGAGGAGGAAGGTATTCATTTTCAGTCTTTAAATGCTAAACAAATTGTAGTTCCCAAATATTTTGATTTTGAAATGCTCAATAGGCTAGAATTACGTGAGAGGGTAGAAAATTTAGCTGAAAGAATCCAGTGGGCCCAATTTATACGGTTCCAATTTCCTGTCTATCAGGAGCTCATGTTGGAATTTTTCACTTCAATAACTTATGACCAAGGAATCCCAAGGAATTATGGTTTAGGTTGAGAGGAAGAGCTTATGAATTGAATGTAGAAATCATGTGCACTAAGAGTGGATTCACCGAATCCTCCATCACCAATCAGCATGATGATTTCATCCCTCTCAATATTGGAATGAACTCACTAGAATGGAGCAATTTCATGCCAAGAAAGCTCATAACAACATAATAAGATCCCACAAACACATTTTGCTGCACAAATTTAGGTGTCAATTGGTTTTTGACAAAACAGAAACCAACAAGTGTGCCACAAAGGAACTCTTTAAGTTGTGGTGCATGGATGTTGATGGTAACACCTATCTACTTATTTTATGCTCAAAAATTGCAGGTGAATGGGTCGTGACTTGTAATAAAACGAGCAGATATCGATCCCACAGGGATTGATGCCTAAACATCGCTTAATTTAGACACAACTTTGTTTAAGAAACTAAATTATAAAATGCAAATAATCTAGAAAATTAAATTAAAATTAAAAGACTAATGTAAACAATGGACAATACTGAAATTGCAGAAAATTCGAATTCAAGAATCTAAATACTAGAGATTACTTTTTTCCCTATTTTGTCTCCCTCCTATTTTATCGATTGAATTATATCTCACCCTAGATTTTCGAATTTACTGATTGCCCTCTCTTAAAGTGTAACTATTTATCCTTAATCGAATTAACAGGAATCAATTGGAAGATCCCTTAACCTACCCAATGACTCTACTGATTTAATTAGTTATCAAACTATCCTATGGGTCATTAATTGACTAGTCGAGATCTCTCTTCTAACTATTCAATTAACATGATGATTGCTAGTCTATAAGTCGCCAACTCTCATTGTACAATCCTACATGAATTTTATCTCACTCACTCTCTCAATTTGTTGAAAGATGACAATTAAAAACAAAAATCGACAAAGACAACTACATTTAATTCAATAAAATAGGAGTTCAACATAATAGTTCTATAAGCAATCCTTAAAATAAAACCATCCTAACATGGTCTCCATAACATCATCAACATTCAAATAATCCATTTTTACAAAGAATAAAAAGATTAAAATGACAGAAAATTGAATAGAAAGACTCCTTCTCTTCTTTTCCAAAATCTGGAATTTTGGTGTTGATGTGCTATTTTTCCCAGTCTTGATGATAATCCTTGTCTTCAATCCTTCCTCAATGCTCCAAACATGTGTTCTTCACTCAAGGATGGTGTTTCTGCAGGTGGGTGTCGTCTCCATTGAAGATGGAGGCTTAATTCTCTTTTTATCGTCCAAAAAGCCTAAGTTTAATGAAGCCTCGCAAATTGCCTCGGATTGTAATTCCCACGCTTGTGGGAATTGGCATGATTCCCATGATGGTGGGAATTTGTCATAGACGCATCTCTCGTTTTCTTTTGTAATTCCCACATGACGTGGGAATTTGATTCCCACAAACGTGGGAATTTGTCACAGATGCACTCCTCATTTTTTTTCTCCTATTTGATCTTTAGTTCACCCTCCAAGTTGCCCCTTCCTTCTTCCTACATAAAAATAGTCAATTCTTGCCCTTAATTAACATCAAATACACAAGAACAACAATAAAAATCTTATGCTAGAAAACACATGCCAATTGCCTATAAAAACATATCCTAATGCACACATATCACTTATGAAATAAGATAATCCCACTTTAGAGATGATGAAGATGATTTTTAGTTTTTCCTCCTTTGCACACTACTCTACCTATAAACTATAAAGTCATTAAAAATACTAGCATAATTTTACTTGAAGAGGAGTCAAATTTTGAATTAATCAAAATTTTGAAAGCGGTAAGAGAATTAGTTAAATTAAAAGGCATAAAAAAAACTTATATTCCGCTTTATAAATATTAAAGGCTGGTTTTGGTGAAAATTAGCCCTCAAGTTTAGGGAAGAAACTAATACCTCCCAACTCATCCAGTAACTCCTCTATTAAGGTAATTGGAAGGTCCCTCACAGTGCACATCCAAAGCCATGTAATCAACACACATTCTCTAAGATTTGTCTTTTTTTTTCATTAATAGTATAAGTGAGGAAAAGGGACTAAAACTCTTCTAAATGATAACCTAATCAATTCCTTCATAACTTTCATCATAGTTTTTTTTCACTCCAACACACACACACACACACACACTCACAGATATATATATATATATATATATATATATATATATCTAACTAATTCCATACCATCTTTTAATATGATTCTATGATCATGATTCCTTTTTAGTGGTAAACTCACTAACTTAACAAACTTATCTTCATATTCTTTCATCCCTTTTCCCTTTCTTTAATTTTTATTAACTATTTCCAAATGCCAACATAGAAATCTATACTAAAGTTACTTCTATCATTCAAATATATCACCAATCTTCATTAAGAAAATTTTTATTGAAGTATTTTTCATCTTCTAAAGCTCTCCCTACTTGTGTGCTTAACATCATTTTCATCATATCACTTTGACCACCCTCAATTCACACCTTTCTACCTTTGAATAAACTATCATAATGTTTATAGTTGCAAACTACATTGTCCAATATAGATAACCTTTGAATCCTCAATACAATATTTGATACGTGCCCTTAGGCGTATACAAATTAAATCCTTATTTTACTTTCAAATTTATTAATCAATTTGGTATAGAACAAAAGGTTGATTCCACAAGGAAAGTTAATTTACTAATTTAGTTTTTTCTCAAAAGACTTTTAAAAGAAACAAATACATCCAAATTTGGCTTTTACACATTTAACTCATCAAGATACATATTTTTACATAATTCAATTAATAAAACAACCTTTCTATAAACTGATAAACCATTGAAAGAAAAATTCCAGATTTTCCACAATGTATATTAATCAACATTTACATATGAAATATCCAATACATAATTCTTTTGAGCACAACACATTAAGCTATGCTATTTTTTAAGTTGAGACAAGATTAAACATACATAATGAAGCACATATATATTTCATCCAAGCTGTCCATTTTCATCCATTTATCCTCACATATAAGTCCAACTTTATTAATGATCTGAAATTAGGAAAAATTCAAAATCTAAACAATTCAAAATAATGAAACCTATAAATTTAGCTAAACTAATACATATATACAAAGAGGGGTTGTTTGATGTTTAAGATGAATCAAATTAAATCTAGAAATCAAATAAGTAAAGCATAAATTTAACATAATATTTGCAAATGAACATGCATTTTTAAATTTTGGTTTAGCCATACAACTTGATATACATGGATCATCCGAATTATTTAACAGGTTAAGCCTAAAAAACTAACCAATTAGCTCCTACTTGTCTCCCTTCAATTTTTAAAATCAAACTAGCTCAATTCCAACTCAAAACACAATATGAACTAAGAGATACCCAACCATTGATTTCCAACTCATACAACACATTATGAATTAATGCTTTAAGCCGTACATTCACATAATCAAGGACATCTCCAATCATATAAAGAGCATGAATTAGTAATCAAAGCATTCACACCTTGTATAAGTATTAAATGAACTCAGTAATAAGTCGACTATTTTAGAAAATTAATAATCCAAATATTTAAAGTGCATCTTTAAACTAAAATTAACAATTAGAATCAACTGAGTATAGGAAATCATAAACAAAGGGAACAGGGTTTCAAGAAAACTCATTAAAGTGCTCCAATTTTAGACCCTGAACCAACCCTTTCAAAGTTTGAAAAATCCCTCCACCGATTATGAACCACCTTAAAATAAGTGGGAATTGATTCCCTATCAGACTAGAAACTCTTTGATACAACTTCTAGCCTTAATCGTCTTGGATGGATGACAGAGCCTCTTAAAACTCTCACCCTTGCGTGGACTGCTTGCTCATCATTCCTTCCACTGCTGCTTCACTTTTATTGTAACAACCCACTTCAGCTGGACCCGAACCCGATATCGATGGTGATATCTGAATCCGTGCCC
>JANZXP010125939.1:0-16328 GCA_027576715.1 Erythroxylum flavicans
GCATTCGCTTATTATGAACCATAATCTTGATGAGTGGTGAACTCATATGTGTTTCATTATAATTCTTGATATGATCATAATGGATTTTTACAAAGTATTAATCTAGTGTCTGCATGTTGGAATTATTAATTGAAACATTTATCAGGGAACATTAACTCAAATAAAGAGTTTATAGTGCTATCATCACTTCTAGATGTTTTAAGGAGATTTGGTGATTAAACTAACGCCAGTAGGTAGATGGACTAGCTACCCATGAAGTTTTAACACCAAAATGAGATCTTGTGTATTGATCACCATATAATGTAAAACGGGAGATCTAAAAAGAAAAAGCAACATAAGGGCAAAACGGCAATTTTACCTTTTGTTGTGTGGATGGCTATAATAAGGTTATAAATAGGATTTGTAACTAGACATGAAATATGTGTTCAACCACCATTTTTATGATCATATCCTTTACTAAACTATCATCAAAAACATTTTTATAACAATTCATAGATTATTACTGATCATAAACATAAAAGCAAGACATGAATAAGTCCATTTATTCATCCACGATATACATAAAAATCAAATTCATCCACGATATACATAAAAATCAACTCTGTTTTTATAATCATTTAATCTCAACTATCATCAAAAACATGTTTATCAAGCAAGCTATGAAGGACAATATGCTACTTACTTGATTAAACTCCAAGCATCTTCTTCAATCACATAAACCCTAGCTTTTTAAAAAAAACATCACACGATTAACACCATTTTAGGGAGGAAAGGTTGGGCTTTTATCATCATAGTGGAAACAAGTAAATATTTGTAGTAGCTAAATAAATAATATTTGCACAAGTTAACGTTGATGGTTAGAGAGAAGAGAGTGTCATGTAGAGAAGGAAGAAGATATGAAGAAGATGAGAGCATTTCGTGAGAGTGAAAGACAATGGAGAAACAAGGATGGTCTTTCAATAAATGTAAATTATTGTGGGTTATAACATAGAGATTAGTTGCTTGGTGAGTGTCGTAACACATGTCATGACACTAACCACTTAATAACCAAAATAAATACTAATGCCTTCTTGTTTCTGCTACCATTTAATTCTTCGTAATCAGTCCATTTGTCTCCAATTTCTAATCCAATTATCTCCCGATTTTCTATGACACTTGTAATTAAATCTTAATGTCACTTATCAATAATTTCTACTACCATTTGACATTTATTTCTAATACCATTTATCAATTGTCTTGCCACTTGGCATTTTCCTAGTCGAAATATACTCATAACTTCCTAAATCTCTCAAATTTCATCAAAAATTCTAAATCATCAATATAATTCACCAAATCAAATTTTAAGAAATAATATTCACTATTCACATCATAATCACCTGAAAATCATTTATACCCTAGAATATGTCAAATGAGTGGATAAACAGTCATTTTAATGTTTACAAATATCAATAATCACGTGTGTGTATGCTTATACTAGTGATATGTATGTGAATGCAATGCACCTCATGTATTCTCTATGCTATTTCTTATGTAACTTAGTTTAAGATCCTATGTTCTAACCTTTAGTATAGAAACAAAATGTTACAAAAATTCATCAGTGTTAGATTGTACAATGAGAGTTAGCAATTTAATAAACACATAATTATCAAATTAATGATTAATCCAAGAGAGATCTTGGTTATGAAATTGCTTATCTAATAGATAGCTTCATATCTAATTAAAGACATTACGGATAGTTTTATGAATTGAGAGATTGTAAACTTAGAAATGTCAAATTCAATTAGGGTTAATTGATTAGATCTTAGAGAAAATAATCAAAACCTTAGGAAATCTAGGATCAAACATATAAATTAATTCAACAAGATTAAAGGAAAAATAATTATTCAATCTTGATTAACCTCAATTTTTATTGGCAGCTCACTTGTTAATGGTTTGATTGTTTCATTTTATTTTTTGTTTTAAATTATGTTATTTAATTTTATTCAAATCAATTTTATGTTACTTTAGATAAATTTTAAATTTATTATTTATTGCACAATCCTCACAAGAACAATAACCTCTTATACTGTAAGATACGATCTATAAACTTGCAGGTTTTAATAGTTTTATTATTGGATATAAATCTTGCTCATGGATTCGTTTTGCTTCGATCAAAGATAGTGTTAGAAAGGTTCGAGAAAATAATAATAACTAGAGAAAGATAAAAAAATATAACCAAATTGTAAATGAGATCGATTTTATTTATAAGCAAATAGAGGCACTTTCAAAAAGCTAAGAGCACAGGAAAAAAGAGAACTAGAATTTAGTGGCGATGACTCATCTAATGCCATAATAAAGTTAGCAGTGTCATTATATTGATCTCGGAGGGTCTTTGTAACACACCACTACCATAGAGCATTTGTCTGAACATCCAGAGGGTATTCAAGAATATACCCTATGAAAATGGCAAGTTAGAGCAATTACATTAACTTATTATGGCATCACACATAACACAGGTATTCAAAAGATCAACTTTTCCATTTCATTTGCAATTATAACTTACATTGTAGCATTACACTTAATAATTCATAAATTTACACTACCAAAAACATCTGAGAGTTTATTGGTCTTTTATAAAATATTCTACATGAAATGAGAAAAGTAAATAAACACAATATACTAGACTTCTCAAATATCAACTAACCAGACTTTTGAGCCATTTTTGTTTCCAAAATTGACAGTACTAGACTTCTACTAGAATGCTTTAGTAGCTAGGTATCCTTTGTACTTGAAAATCAATATTGCAATTTTGATGAGTTCACAAACTCAGTGAGTGAACCATCATCGATGTGCTCACTTAAGTCAGAACACAATTATCACAAGTATATTTCCCAATTCAGCAGATGTATCACATCATTCAATATTGAATACCAGATCATAATATACATCATATCTTAACAACATATCATGAACTACAAAAATTTCATATAATTATTTCAAAATAATCCAATCATTCATTTCATTAACATGTACACAAACATTGCATATCATTATTTCAACACAATTCAGTAACTCTTCGCAATCATTCACACAATACATATATAGTTTTATATATATATATATATATATATATATGCAAATGCACATTTGACTCCAATTTTATTTTTATTTTCGTACCCATTATAGATATCGAGCTCATTAATAACTGAGCCAGTGGCTCTTTGTGCACATTTCTGAACTTTAAACTCTTTTTCATACTGGTCATTCCAGTCACAACTACTTTATCTGATCATGTATAACAATGTGATGGAATGCATCAATTCACATAATATGTTATCCACACTTTCATTCAATGTGCACAGTCATTTATCACATTCATCGGATTTGAGTCCAGCATTCAACATTTAGTTGAGTAAACATTTTCCATATTCACAAACATTTAGAAAGCACTTCCAGTACAATCATGAATATCGAACTCCTCGGACCATCAATGTTTGAAATTATCACAATCATATCAATAACTGTTCAATATCTAAAAGTCAATCAAAAACAATTTAGTCATAAAACATCTAGGTTAACTCATAGTATGCTTCAGATAAGCTATTACCTTGATGACCTGGCAATGTTTGGATGTTGACAATCAATTTGTGCTTCTTTAGTCATGCAATACGCACATATAGTTTACACATTACTAAGTTGATCAACCATATGAATATTCAATCATGCAATATATATATATATATATATATGTCATGTTTAATGCATGCTCAATAGACCTTTCTGGATGTGTAACTATTTATAAATTTTGACCATCCAAACATCATATTTTGTATACTACCATTTTTCAACTAGATTTGTACCTTTAAGTTAGCTTGATTTACTCCAAGTCAGTAACCATCCTTTACACTTATCCTTGAACATTTCCATGATAAAAAGCTTCTTATAATACATACAGAATTGTTACTTTAAATTTGGAATTTTTAGCAAGTTAAATCTATACATTTACCAAACTTTTTTTAGCGACATATACTCATACATTCACCCAATTCTCATTCATAAATACCTTATGTTCTTCAATACTCATTCATCCATACATTATACACATTTTTCATGTCTTTATGATCATGTTTGCGTTAAAAAAAACTCATTAATTCCTTTAACAAATCAGAATTTCCATATTTGAACTTAACCACATCAAAATATTCCATTCTTTAGATAATGACATCAATTAACTACGTAAACTTATCAAGCTCGTAACCAATTAATCAAGCAACAATATAGGCTTATTCCTAACCTTAATCAAGTCCAAATATACCCATTTAGAATGAAATTTCTCATATGGTTCAACATATACACTAGGCTGAAATTAAAATTCCAGAATTTGTCATCAACATCACTAATACGTGTAACTTTGCTACCTTCAATACCTCACGAATTTAACAAGCTTAAAGACATCACTAAAACCTGAAATTTTCCAGATTTCATGTATTTTAAGGTTACTTCATTTTGGGTTAATTTAACTTCCAAATTGTTTGCACTAAGGTTTACAAAATTCTACTCACTTATGTCATTAACATTCATTTTTTACAAAAACACTTATAGCTCAAATTTTCCATATTTGAAAACACCTTAATAACACCTATCTTTAACATGAATTCCTCATCAATTATACTTTAAATCCCAACTTAAATCATCCATACAACAGTCCATAAACTACCATTTTTGTATATGCAAAAATTGACCAGAAAAGTACCCATTCATTGTCCATTTTCTAGTACAACTTCAACATCAACATCATATATAATCTATCCCAATTCAATCATCATAATCTTTATATTATAATATTCCATCAAGAACAACACTTTACTTTCTTATTTATCTTCCAATTTTAATTCAATTCATCAAGTCTACCTAGCCCTCCATGAATGCAAAACCCGAATTCGTGGTGAAAATTGGATGGATAAAAGACAACAATAATCTAGTTATTTAGCCATGTTGTGAAGGGTAAAAGCATGTATTTGGTGTGTTAATTTATTATAGCTTCAAGAAAAACAATTGAATGGGAGATAGAAGCAAGTTTCAATGGTGAGAGATGAGAAGAGAAGAGGAATGACCAAGGTTGAAACAACACCAGCAAAAACGTTACACTTGGGATGCTAGATGTCACCATGTTACATTAACATATGTCCTTAAGCATGTGAGTCATTTATCCCCCCTTAAGCTGCCTAATGTCACCTAATTACTAGTCCATTTGTCACTCAATCATTGCTGCCATTTGTCAATTAATTACCCATACCAATTGTCACTCATTTATCTATACCATTTGTCGCTTATTTCATAGACTTACTCATCCTAAACTTTTATGTGTCAATTTGCCTTGCCACTTAGCATTTTTCCTAGTCTAAATATACATTTTAATTTATCACTTTTCTAATGTTAACAATTAATTTCAAATTTACTACTTGTAATCCATCAAACTAAAATTCAAGACATAAATAATACATAATTCACATCATGATCATTTTAAACCTTTCATACCTCGGAATATGCCAATTGAGTGCATATACTATCTTTGCATTGTATAAGAAATCATAATTTATATGTGTGTGTTAATGATATGCATGTGAATGAAATTCATTTCATGAATGCTAAAATGATTTGACTCATCTACATTAATCTAAGGTTCTAACCCTTAGTATAGAAAACGGGCTATTACAATTCTCCCCTCCCTTAAGAAATTTCGTGCTTCAAATTCTTACCTGATTGATCAAACAAATGGGGGTATTGTTTCCTTATATTCTCCTCAATTTCCTATGTGGCTTTTTCTCCCGAATGATTCCTCTAAAGGACTTTCACCAATGGGATCACTTGGTTTCTCAATTGCTTAGTCTGATAACCAACTATCTTAACTGGTTCCTCAACATAACTGAAGTTAGGTGCAACTTCAAAATCCTGAGCTGGTAACACATGTGTCAAATCTGACCGATATCTTCTAAGCATACTAATATGAAACACATTATGAATCTGTGCCATCTCAGCTAGTAATGCTAATTTGTAAGCCAATGGTCCTATTCTCTCAATAATCTCATATGGACTAATGTATCTAGGACTTAACTTACCGTTTTTACTAAACCTTAGCACTCCTTGCTAAGGTGATACTCTAAAAAACACCTTATCTCCCACTTTTTACACCATATTTCTCTGGTGTTGATCTGCATAACTTTTATGCCTATCTTGAGTCGCCTTAATTCTATTACGGATCACTTTAACCTTATCAACAATATCTTGAATCAACGTTGGGCCTTAAACAATCCTTAGACCCTCTTTATCCCAATACAAAGGCGATCAACACTTTCTGCCATATAATACCTCATATGGTGCCATACTGATACTACTGTGATAATGATTATTGTATGCAAATACAATAAAAGTTACATATTGATCTCATGCTCCTTGGAATTCCAAAACAAAAGCTTTGAGTAAATCCTCAATAGTCTTAATAGTTCTCCCACTTTATCTGTCTGTCTTAGGATGAAAGGTTATACTAAAATTTAACCTTGTACCTAAAGTTATTTGTAAAATACCCCAAAATCTAAAAGTAAATTTGTCCAATACAATGGATATTGGAACTCCATTTAATTTCACTACCTCATTAACATACTTCTGAGCTAACTAATCCAATGTATTATTCTCTCTCACAGGTAAGAAATGGGTCGATTTCGTTAATTTGTCAACAATGACCCATATGGCATCATGTTATCTCAGAGTCCTCTACAAACCTATAATGAAATCCATAATGATCCTTTCCTTTTTCCATTATGAATTAGGCAACAACTGTAACTTCCCAACTGGAGCCTGATGCTCTGCCTTAATTTGTTGACAAGTCAAACATTTAGCAACATACTCTGCCACTTGTTTCTTCATCCCTGGCCATCAAAAATGTTGTTTTAGAGTACTGTACATATTGGTAGTACCCAGATGCATAACATAGGCTACTATATGTGCTTCCTCTAAAATCTCTTTTCTTAAATCATCCACATTAGGTATACATAATCTCTACTTCAACTACAATGCATTATCCCTCAATTCAAACTCAGAATTCAGATTATATTTCAACTTCTTAATAAGCTTCACTACTTCTGGATCTTTGCTTTAAACTTTTCTGATCTTTTCATACAATATCGGTCTAAGATTCAATGTAGCTAATAATGCTTCATTATGCCTCAAATTCAACTCAACATTTAATGCTCTCAGTTGTACTAGATTTGGTAACCTCGATGTCTGAATTTGTCTCAAACTGCTATTAGATTTCCTGCTTAATGCATCAGCCATAACATTAGCTTTACTAGGATGGTATTCAATCACATAATTATAATCCTTAAGCAATTCAATCCATCGGCTTTGTCTCATATTTATTTCTTTCTGACTCTATAAATATTTCAAACTTCTATGATTTATAAATATATAAATTGTTTCACCATACAGATAATGTCTCTAAATCTTTAAAACAAACACCACTGTAGTAAGTTCTAAATCATGAACTAGATAATTAAACTCATGAGACCTTAATTGTCTCAATGCATATGCAATCACTCTGCCATAATGCATCAAAACACATCCGAATCCCTGGTGTGAAGCATCACTATATACAACACATCCTCTAGATCCAGATGGAATAGCTAACACCGGTACTATAGTTAATTGATTTTTTAACACCTCAAAACTCTTTTGGAATTCATTAGTCCATCTGAATGTTACATTCTTCCTTAAAAGCTTTGTCAAAGGGGCTGAGATTAAAGAAACCCCTCGAAAAACCTTTTGTAATAACCTACTAATCCGAGAAAATTTCATATCTCAGACACATTTCACGAGGCTTCCCACTTCATCACTGCCTCAACTTTCTTTGAGTCTACCTGTATGCCCTTTCTAGATATTATATGAGATAAGAATACCACTTGATCAAGCCAAAATTAACACTTACTGAACTTAGCGTACAATTGTTTTTCTCTCATTATCTATAAGACTAACCTCAAATGCTCAAAATGTTCCTCTCTACTCATCAAGTACACCAAAATATCATCTACGAATACAATCATAAAATGATCTAAGTAAGGCTAGAACACTTTATTCATCAATGCCATAAAAGCTACCGGGGCATTTGTTAACCCAAAAGGCATCACCAAAAACTCAAAGTGCTCATATCTGGTTCTGAATGCACTCTTTGGTACATCAGCTTCTGCTATCTTCAACCGATAGTAGCCTGATCTCAAATGCAATTTAGTAAACACCTAAGCTCACTATAACTGATCAAGTAAATCATCTATCCTTGGTAAAGGATACTTGTTCTTCATTATCACCCTATTCAACTACCCATAATCAATGCATAATCTCAAGGTCTAATCCTTCTTCTTCACAAACAAAATTGGAGCACCCCAAGGTGACATACTAGGTCTGATAAAAAGCTTATCCAACAATTCCTGCAACTGGGTCTTAAGCTCCTTAAGTTTCACAAGTGCCATCCAATATGGAGGAATAGATATAGGAGTAGTACCTAGAACTAAGTCAATAGTAAACTTTGTCTCCCTATCTGGGGGTAATCTCGATAATTTAGTAGGCAACACATCTAGAAAATCCCTAATAATAGGAATATTATGAATTTTCTATTCATTCAGGTATCAGTCACATAGACTAAATAAGCCTCACATCTACTTCGAATCACTCTGAGAGCACTCATTGAGGAAATCAACCTAGTTGGCACTACTTGACTGACACCTCAAAATATCACTTTTGGTTGATTAGGAGATTTATGGATGACTTCCTTTGTTGGACCTCAAATTATTCTTAGAATTTAGTCAATTAATTTAGCAAGCATGAATAGAAATTAGAATTATTAAGTTAGAATATGTTGGAGTTTAGCCATGAATATATTTTGTTTACATGTGTTTGCTTGAATTACATAGAAATGCCAGACTTAAGTTAGTGTGTAACAGACACAAGAGAATAAAAGAGCAAGTAGAAATTAAATTAAATATGGAAGGGTAAACTTGGAAGGACTAAAAGTGGTCTTAAATAAATAAGAAGAAATGAGAAAGATGAAGTGAAGTGTGCGGGAGAAGCTAGAAAGAAAGAAAATAAAAACATAGAAGGAACTAGAAGAAGAGAAGGAAAAAACAAACCAGAAAAAGGAAGAAGGAAAGAAAGAAAAAGGAGAAAGAAGATGAAGGAAGAGGATTCAGCTAAGCTTTAGGTAACCTTCATCTTCTCTTCTTACTTTGGTAGAAAGAGGAACTAAAGAAAATGAGTTTCATGTGCTAGAAATAAAGGAAGAAAGGAGAGGACCAAGAAAACCCATTTTTGATTTTCATGGATTTTTAACTAGATCTTAGTTATTCTAGCCTAGATAAATCATGGGTAGACTAAGTCTAAGGTCAATTTTGATTATTAAAGCTTTATGGATTTTCTATTTGTATATTTTTTTAATGAAATTTCGTTTGTTTGAAGGAAACTAAGAAAATTCAAAGCAAAAGCAAGAGGAAAGGCAAACTTGAGTTTGGACGTACAATCAATTAGGTGGGTAACATATTTATAGTTATTGTGGATGATGGGTTGATTTCATGTTTGCTTGCATGCTTAATTGCTTGACTTTGAATTATTGTAATTGTTGGAAAATGCACTATGATTTATTATCATGTTATACCTTGAAAGATGTTACGGCATTTTGTATTAATTAAAAGAGGAAAAAGCACAAGAAGCATGAAAGTATGAACATATAATGAAATGAATTGAGCATCAAAATTTTTGTTATGCTTGGGCAAGAGAAATACCATTTCGTTCTTCAAGTGCACATTGACTTAAAGCCTTCTTCTGACTGTCCGCTTGTGGCAAATGAGCTCGTAAGAAATAGACTCATTTAGTTCATAGTGTAAACTTCGGTTTCTCCATTTCGATCCATGTGACTCTTTTAAGCCATTATGTTTATGCATTTCATTTTGATTTGTTGACCATGATACACAATTGAGTGTTATGTTTTGACAGTTAAATATACATGCTATGATTTATGTGATAACATTTTTAACTATGAGTTCTTTGAGCTAGAACTATAGATAATTTAATTTTTAGAAATATATATATATATATATATATATATATATATATATATACACACTTGAATGTGTGTGGCTCATTACAAATGACTACAAATGTATTAGCCACTAAGCTTTGTAGCTTAACCTATTATTTTTCCACTCCTCAGGTGTAGAATGAGAAGATAATTAATCCTTGCAAGCCTTGGAAAACTCTAAAATATCTACCTTTTGTAACTAAGTTAGTTCGACTATATTTGGTAGCTTTATAAGCATATCAAGCATGATCATTCACTTATATTTTGTATTATACAATTGATCTGACCTTTGATATGTAAGTAGAGCTATGTATAAACTCCGTTTTGATTAAGTAATGAAAGTGAGAGTTGAAGAAGTTCCTTTTATACATGTTCAAAACTATCTTCTTTGTTGGGTTGTTAATTACTGTTGTAAATGGAATAGTATATTGTTAGATGGTCCTAGATGGATTTAAAATCAGTTGTCATACTGGGATTCATGTATGTACATTAGTGTTTATTGGATCCAAGTCTTTTTGGAATATGTAAAAGTTCATAATAGGCAAAAGAAGAAAAAGGGGGCACAGTAGCATCTCTAACCTAGATAGAATTTATGGCTCTAAATTCTATGAATAAATTGTATTGATATTGGTAGAATTAGACAAAGTTTTCTTTATAAAAGTTGTAGCTTATCCTCTTATCTTTCCAATGGTATAAAGTTTGAAAATTTTGGACATCAGAATTGATAGATATGATTTTTACAAGATAGTGTCACTAGACAGGGTATATGTTGGATAGTATCTAGGAAAGAAACTGATTTGAGTTTCTTATTACAACTTTGAGCTTGCAACCTTTTTCTCACTTCATCTTCACCCAATCCTCACATAATGTAGCCATGAAGTAAGTACCGAGACCTGGGCCCAACATTTTGGTATCAGAGCTAAGGTTTTAAGGATTCTTAGGCTTAGAATACGTTGTGAAATGAATTATTATGATGTGTGATTAATTGTTTGCTTCGTTTGACATAAACATGTAAAAGTATACTAGGAAAATAATGTTTTATGGCATAGTAATTAATTAGGCATGGAATATGGCATGACTTATATGGAATATGTTGTGTTTATTGAATGTTTGAAATTGATGAATGTTTAAGCATGTTATGGTATGAATATGTAAAGATTAATTAATCTTAGAAAAATAAATTAGGGGGTTAGGTCAAGCGTGTTGAGCTCTTGGTGTATGCTGGCACCTGCAAAAAGGTTATTTAAATAATCTGAACGGACCTAGGGCACTCATGTGCTTCGAAGATCCATACTTTGTTAGGAACATTTAATTGTGGAATTAGGAAACATTAAATTGTCTGAAAATGATAATGGATAACTATAGGTTAGAAAATGTTAAGATTAACTGAAAATAATAAGTTTAGAGATTATTTAAGAATTTTTAATTCCACATTGTTATATTGTTTGCATTGTTAAATCGATTGATTGCATTGAGTGACATGCATATCATGCATGCATATAGGAAATAAGATTAAAATTAAAATGTAAGCTAAATGTTAATGTTTGAATTGAAAGAGTAAGATGCCACCTCATAGAAGAACACGAGGATTTTTGCAAGGTTCTACTGCACTTGACTCTCCACCAAGAGAGGAGGGCACTGATGAGTCTAAAGCCCCAGGAAATGCTAAGGCTTCTGTAGGGCATAATAGTAAGCCCTTTCGATCATAAGCGAATGAGTCACCTCTTCCTCAAAAGTAAGTGCCTAATCCCTTAGATCCTAAACTGTTCTAAGCCTTTGCTCAGGCTTATATCCAGGCCATAGGCTAGATGCTGCAAACATCTACCCCAGCCTCAGCTAAGAAAGGAAAGCAATTTGATAAGCTTAGGAAGTATAGGGCAGTGGATTTTCATGGAACAACTGATCCAAAAGAAGCTGAAACATGGTTGAGGAAGACAGAAAGGATATTGGAACAAATGGATTGTGAGGAGTTGCAAGCTTGCTATAGGGAGACGCCCTGCATTGGTGGGAAAGTGTACTAGGGAGATAGATAAAACCACTAGCATTGACATGGGAGGACTTCCTAGCTGCTTATAGGAAGCAATATTTATCTTAGGTGTATTTAGCAGAAGCAAAGGGAGTTTCTAATTCTCACCTAGAGGGAGATGATGGTGAATGAATATGAGAATAAATTTACACAATTGTCCTAATATGCAGCTAAGATGATGATGAGTGAAGCAGCTAAGTGTCATAGGTTTGAAGCAGGATTGCACTTAGCCATCAGAGAAAAAGTGCTGGTGCAAAATTTCTGTGACTTTGAATAACTAGTAGAAACTGCATTAAGGGTTAAGAATGTAGAGAATATAAAGAGTGTAGTAAATAGAAAGAGTAAAAGAAGAGAATAATTCAGGAGGGAGGTGGTGCTCCTATACAAGAGAGGAGTGTGAGGACTTTTCCTACAAAGCCTGATGTTAGGAGTAGTGGTGCAAGCAGGCCTAAATAGATGAGAATTATCTCTCATCAAGCCTCAAAGGTTGTAGGTAGTAAATAAGGAGAGAGGGATAAGTCATTTATTCCCAAATTCGACCATTGTAGCAAATTCCATAAGGGGGAGTACTATAGCTTGAGTGGAGCTTCTTTTAATTATAAAGAAAAAGGGCACATAGCTAGAGAGTGCCTGCAGTATACAAGATGGGAGGGAACTCAGATACAAGCTCCAAAAAGGGCTGAGACTGTGGGAGTTAAGGCTACAACTGAAGTGGGTAGTTCTAGTATAACCAAGAAAGTGAATCCTCTAAGAAGACCGAGGGGGCAAGCACCAGCTAGGGTCTTTGTAATAACAAAGGAGGAAGCAAAAGCAGCTCCAGAGGTTGTGATTGGTATGGTTAAATTGTTTAATGATGATATTATTATTTTAATTGATTTGGGGTCTACCCACTCATCTATCTCGTCAAGTAAGATTGTGCATGGTAGAAGTTTAAGTCTATTAGATAACCCTTTGATAGTTAGTACTCTAATTAGACAGTATATCATTATTAGTCAAGTTTATAGAGATTGTGAAATATACATTAGTGGAGTAAAATTAGTGGTGGATTTAATGTCATTGAAGATGGAGAGATTAGATGTAATTTTGGGCATGGATGCTTTAAAAAAATATAATGCCAATATGAACTGCAAATAAAAGGTAGTAGAGTTTAACTTGGATAAAGGTGAAAAGGTGGTGTTTGTGGGAGATAGGAAAGCAAGCCCACCTGGAATTATTTCAGCTCTAACAGTAAAGAAAATGAGGAGGAAATGATGTTAAGAATTTTTGACATATGTGGTAAACACGAAGGTAGATGGAGGAAAATTAGAAGATATTCCTATGCTCATGAAATTTCTAGATGTCTTTCCAGAGGAATTACCAGGACTACCACCACCTAGAGAGATTGAGTTTACCATAGAGTTTCTTCTAAGAACTGCACCAATATCAATTCCACCTTATAGAATAGCTCTAATAAAATTGAAGGAGCTTAAGGAGCAGTTAGAAGAGCTATTGGAGAAAGGTTATATTAGGTCTAGCTCTTCACCTTAGGGAGCTCTAGTTCTTTTTATGAAGAAGAAAGATGGATCCTTGAGGATGTGTGTGGACTACAAGAAGCTCAATCATGTCACCATCAAGAATAGATATCCCCTCCTATGTATAGATGATTTGTTTGATCAATTGTAAGGTGCAAATGTCTTCTCCAAGATAGACTTGAGATCTGGTTACCATCAATTGAGAATAATGGAGTCTGATGTATCAAAGACTGCCTTTAGAACATGATATTGACATTTTAAGTTCTTAGTTATGCCCTTTAGATTAACTAATGCCCCTATAACCTTTATGGACTTAATGAATAGAGTCTTCAAGCCTTTCTTAGACTAATTTATCATAGTCTTTATTGATGATATATTGGTTTATTCCAAGAGTGACAAGTAATATGAAGAGCACTTAAGGATTGCCTTGGAGATACTAAGGAAGAAAGAATTGTATGCCAAATTCAATATATGTGAATTTTAGATAAGGGAGGTGGTGTTTCTTAGACATGTAATTTCAGAGAAAGGAGTACATATGGATCCAAGGAAAATAGAAGTTGTAGTTAAATAGGAAGCACCTAAGAATGTAGCAGAAGTGATGAGTTTCTTAGGTTTAGCTAGTTATTACTAAAGATTTGTAGAAGGCTTTTCCATAATTGCTACCCCACTCACCAAATTGACAAGGAAGAGTCAAAAGTTTATGTGGACTGAAGAACGTTAGAAGAGCTTTGAGGAATTGAAGAATAGGCTCCTAACTGCACCAATGTTGACTTTGCCTTCTAGTAGTGATGGATATATAGTATATAGTGATGCCTTAAAGAATGGATTGGGGTGTGTGTTGATGCAAGGAGATAAGGTGATTACCTATGCTTCTAAGCAATTAAAATCTTATAAGATGAATTATCCCACACATGACTTAGAGCTGGCTGCCATAATTTTGGCATTGAAAATATGGATCCATTATTTATATGGAGTCACTACCAAGGTATTTACAGACCACAAGAGTCTTAAATATTTGATGAGCCAAAAAAGAGTTAAATCTGAGGCAAAGAAGGTGGTTAGAACTACAAAAGGATTATGACTTGATGATAGACTATTACCTGGGGAAAGCTAATATAGTAGCGGATACACAAAGTAGAAAATCTACTATGGCACATGTGGAGACAGTATACCTTCCTTTATTGAAAGAATTAGCCAAACTTAAGGTGACATTGAGGCAAGTTGAATCTGGTTGTATATTGGCTAATTTTAGAGTAAGGCCAGTATTGAATGAAAAGATTACAGAATTACAGGAGCAAGATGAGCACTTGAGCAAGCTCAAAGAAGAAACTAAAAATGGTAAGCCCTCTGAAATAGAGATAAGTGATGATGGATTGATGGTGTTAGGCAACAAATTATGTATTCCAGATAAGCAGGAGTTGAAGGATGAGATTCTTGATGAGGCACATAATGCTCCATATGTAATGCACCCAGAGAGTACAAGAATGTATAGAGATTTGAAAGAGAACTTCTAGTAGAGAGAAATGAAGAAAGATGTTGTAGAGTATGCTAGAAAATGTTTGGTGTGCCAAACAAGTTAAAGAAAAACATCAAACACCTACCGGCAAGCTTAAACATTTGTCTATTCCTAAATGGAAGTGCGAGAAGATTACAATGGATTTTTTTATGGGATTGTAAAGGACTAGTAGTAAGCATGACACAATATGGGTGATTGTCGATAGGCCAACTAAGTTAGCACATTTCCTGCCAATTAAACAAAAAGATTCTTTGAATGCCTTGGCCAAGAAATACACAGATGAAATAATTAGACTTCATAGGATTCTAAATTCTATAGTCTCAGATAGAGATCCCATATTCACCTCTAGATTTTGGGAAAGTTTGCAGAAGGCTTTAGGAACCAAATTGCATTTTAGCACAGCTTTCCATCCACAGACTGATGGCCAATCAGAGCAGACAATAAGGACATTGGAGGTAATGTTAAGAGCTTATGTTATGGACTTCAAAGGCTTATAGGATGATCATCTACCTTTAATTGAGTTTGCTTACAACAATTCCTACCACACAAGAATTCAAATGGCACCTTATGAAGCTTTGTATAGTAGGAAATTCAGAACTCCTATTTATTGGGCTGAGAAAAGTGAAAGGAGACTTTTAGGAACTAAGTTGATACAAGCTATAGTTGACAAGATTAATTTGGTGAAGCAAAGACTCAAAGTAGCTCAAGACAAGATGAAGAGCTATACAGATGTATATAGAAAAGAGATGGAATACGAAGTTGGAGACAAAGTATTTCTTACAGCTTCTCCATGAAAAAGACTCCTAAGATTTGGTAAAAAGGGCAAGCTCAGTCTAAGATATATAGACCCTTATGAGATTATTGAGAATATTAGGCCTTTAGCCTATAAGTTAGCCTTGCCACTAGAATTATCTAAGATTCACAATGTCTTCCATGTATCAATATTGAGAAGATATAGATCAGATCCTTCACACATAGTCCAACCTTCAAAGGTTCAATTAAGGGAGGATTTGACTTATGAAGAACATAATGGAGTCATGTAAATATAATGCCCTAGAAAGCAAGTGTATTTACATGTACCTTAATCATCTTCAGTTATAGTTTTGTAATGGAAATATTTATTATTAATAAAATAAAAGAGTTTGGTTTTAATAAGCATTATATATCTAGTCATAA
>JANZXP010126003.1:0-16319 GCA_027576715.1 Erythroxylum flavicans
GCTAAGGTACTTTCCTATGATGCATTTAAGCTTGAATGAAGCTTGAAATGAACTTAGTTTGATGATGGATTAAGTGATTAAATGTTGATATATTTAGGATCATAATCAAAGTTCTAACTTAATCATGGATGGTTGATATTAATGAAACAAAATTTGGAAATTTAGAGAAGATTATAGGAATGAAAGTGTTCATAGAAATGCAAATGTGATTTAAAGAAGATGAGCAATATGTATCAACTAAGAATGAATGAGAGTTTGGATATTACGTGATCATATAATGCTATAATAACATTGGTGAATAATTGATTGATGATATTAAAATAATCAAGGATATTTGAGCTATGAACCTAAGTGTATGCTAGATATACACAAACGACGATGTTAAATGATCAAGAGATGTGAATAAAGGAAACATACCTGGAATAGTCAAATTGAGCATGCATTATATATTACACGTATACATATGTGTAAAATTGAATGCTTATATGATTGTGCAAATTAGTAATATGGGAAATATGTGTGTATTGCTTGAAAATAGATACACATGATTGAACATGACCATCCAAATGTTTGCAGATCATGAAAGAAATGGCTAATTAGGAGCATACTGTGAGTAACCTAGATGTTTTTCACTAGGAATGATTTGTATTTGCTTAAATTTCAATTACTGAGCTGATAAATATATGAATGTGATGATTTTGGACATTGATAGTCCGAGGTGTTTGATAATTGAGATTGTGTTAGAAATGCTTCATTGAATGTGAATGAGAAAGAAATAAGTGTTCTCAATAAAATGTTTAATGCCAAACATAAATTTAATGAAAATGTGAAAGTGACTGTATATGATGAATAAAAGTGATTGATTGCATTTCATTCATTTCATTTCATGATATGCATGATTAGATAAAGGAAGTCATGACTGAAGTGACCGAAAAAAGGAGTTTAAAGCTTAGAAAGGTGTATAAGAGCTGCAAGCTCAATATGTAAGATGAGCCCGGTATCCCCTACAGATACGGGACAATTATCAATGAGCACTATCTACAATAGATGTGGGACAGTTAAAAAGGCACTCGGTCATAACAATTAATAATGAAAGTGGAGTCTCATAAGCAATTGCATAAATAATTTGGTATGTGTTATATGATTGATTGAAATAAATCATATAGACTGTCTTGAAATAGAATTGTGAGATAATGTACAAAATGGTAGTTGATGAAATATGATGAAATGTAAATTGTGAATTTTTCTGTATTTGATATGAGTGAGCACATCGATGATGGTTTACTCACTGAGTTTATAAAACTCATCAAAATTGTAACATGTCTTTCGGGTTCAGGGGATATCCTGTTAGACTAATTGGAGTATAGCCACTGCAATTAGGCACGAGTTAGTGGTTGAGATCAGTTCGTACCTGCATATGTATTTAGTCATTTGTATTAAGGATTGTATTCCACGACTACTGTACAATGTATATGTGAATTCTGTAATGTAATGACATTTATAACTAGATATGTTTTGTAAATGAAATGGTCTAAATTGAATATTAATTTGCTTGAGAGGTGTTTACAAATGAAATGGGCCAAAAAGATTACTGGTTTGTTTAAAATGTGTTTGATGTCTGGAAAAATTTCGCAATGAGTTAACTGATTGTCCTAACTTATCATCTGTAAGGCCCCAAATTATACCTTAGTTGAAACGTTACATATTCATGAAAGTGTATGTGATAGGTGTTAAAATTGTGATATGATTGTAAATTGCATATGTCTTGAATTTCGATTAACAGATCATACTTAGTAACTTCGAATTAATTGTTACCATTAGAGAATTGAGGTATTAAAATGGAAATTTTGGAATAGGAAAATGTTAAGTGGTAGAATAATTTGATACATGAAAATTAGAGTTATTAAGCATATAATTGAGTGACATTTGGCATGGTTAGATAAGTGCCAAATGGACAAATTATTATTTGACAAGTGGAATAATTATTTGGAGACATATGGACTAATCAATTGGTGACAAATGGTGGCATTTTAAGTGGATTAGTGTGAGCTTGTGAAGTAGGCAAATGGCATTACATGCCTTAAGACATATGGTTAGATAAAAAGGGTGACACCTAGCATATTGCAAAGGGAAATTCTGGCAGCAAATTTCTGTTGTCTTTCCTTTTGATTCTCTACTAAATTTTCTCTTCTTTTCTCTCTACATTGTAGTCTTAATCCTAGCTAATTTTTTGGATGAAAATCATACTTTAAACCTACAGAAAACAGCCAAGAAACCAGTTCAAAGTGGTCTCCATATTGCTGTCTGAAAATCACCATGTGGTGGTGTTGATTAGCTGGTTCTATGGAGTTGAATTTGAAGTTAAATATGTAAGGGAATTCGAAACTTGATAGCATGTATTAATACAAGTTTTATGATAATTGAATTGGCATGAAGCATGTGTTATGATGTTGATAATTGGGTGCTGGAAAAATAATTCTGGTTTTGCAAATGCTGTTTTAATTTTAATGTATATAAGATAGTAAGTTATTTGTTGTATAATGATTAATTTTTGAAGTTGGTTTTCGAGTGCAACAAGAGGAATGTTTTTAAGAGAAGTATCCTAAATGAAAATGGTACGTTGTTGGTTAATTTTCCTATGGATTTGGTGTTACTTTTGCATAATAAGACTGAAGTGAGTTTATTGTAGTAGTTCCACTAAATAGACATCAGTGTTTTACCCATATCTTAATTTGTAGATATCCAAACATTATGATTTTAGTTTTATATTAAAAGTACATAAATATATCTACAATTTTCATGAAGGAATAGAATTTTAATTTTGTCTCTAAAGGTTCTGGAATTTGGCTTAAAGTTGAGTACTAGTGGCTGTCCTTGTTTGAGAATAGTCTGTAATATTTTGGGTATAACTCCAGGAATAATGAACCAAATTGCATTAACTTTATTTCATTAGAAACTTAAGACATAAAGGAATATTTATTTAGCATATTACCTAGAAACCTCAGTTTCTATGCCAGAATGACCATACAAAACTGACCCGAAAACCTGTCTTAAGAAAAACCAAAAATTGGGTACAATCGTGCATCACACCCATCTTTAGCCTAAACATGAATTTTATTTTTTTCCTTACCCAAATGCTACTGAATCTCCTCTAAAACTCTTTTGAGTATCACTATAATTTAGCAAACCTAGATGATGTTAGATTAATTAAGTAGAAGTTAATCTAGTTATGGACTATTAATTGAGGTAATAACTTAAGGAATGTGTGATTATTTAATAATGTGTCTAATGTTAAAATGTATGGTATTTTTGTTCAAGATGAATGTGTTCTTAAGAATACAAATGTGTTCTGAGGGTATTATGTGATGTGAATTGGATATGGATGTTTGTAAATTGGGAATTTCTATGATGTTATGTAATGTGTAATGACTTAATGTTTCATTGATATATTTATGCAAATGCTTATGTTTATAAGGCATATTGAGTTTAATGAAAAGAGAGTGAATATGTTCAATTTGAGAAAAATGTGATAAAGATATACGTTATATACTACATTACTTGCTTGTGATTATGAAATCTGAAATGGATTGTTTTAAAACTATTAAGTCCTAGTCGTGGGTAAATAGGCATGCCTAGAAGGGTCTACAGCTGATCCTGTGACACTAAGGTGTCTCCTGGTATTGACACTCGATGTCTTCTGTTACTGAGACATAAGTCTCTCCTATTCTGTGATACCAATCATAGGTATCTTTTGTTTTAGTCCCGTTACCCACTTCAGTAAAAGGATTAGCAGGCTATTCTATTTGTGCTTTGATATATTCAGTTCTTTGTTTAGTTCTGATGCAAGCTAAGTTCTGATACTTTTATGTTCTATTCTAATGCAATGATATTTTGTTCTGAAATACTTATATGTTTTGTTTTGATGCAAGAATGTTCTGTATTGATGAAGCATATTTTGTTTTGAGATATAATGCTTAGATTACTCTGTAATATGAATAATTAAAGATTGTTATGATATGTTTTGAATTTGTATATATGAATGTTAGACAACTGTTAGAAACAGTCACCATTATGCATTATTTTTAGTTAATCCCTACTAAGCTTTATACTTAGCATGGTAGTTTTGCCTCTGTGTATGTTTTGATAAGAAGATTTAAGGATTAGGACAAAGACATCTGCAGTGGCCATTGAAAGACTTGATATGCTTAGAAGTTGTTTTGTTTGAGTTGTAATAAATGTAATAAGACATATTGTATTTTGATGTAAATGGTTTGTGATAACCTTGATACAGGTTGGCTTTTAAATTTATGGCATGTATTATGATAAACACAGTATGTATGATATGTTCTATTTATAAATAACATATAATGATATGTAATATATGTTTGCTTGAATTTTGGAAGTGCTTTGAAATGTTTGGTATGTTTTAGTTATGTTTAGTGTGGCATTTGCATATCCTATCTAGGGGGTAGGTGGGTGTTACATTATTTGGTATTAGAGTATGGTTTAGGTGATTTTGGTTTAACCAGTGCTTAACTATTGCTTATACTTAGATATAAGAGCTATGTTTGGCCTAATGTGGGTTGTCCAATGTTTTAGTTTTAGATTTGAGTATGGAAAGATCTCATGAAGTTATTGATGAGGTTACAGAGAGTAATAATCCTACTCAATCTTGCCCATATATATCGGAACCTTTTGGGGCCAATCAAGGTGAAGTTGAAGTGTCACCTCCTCCCCCTTAAGCTTAGGGGGAGGCTTTGCTTAAGCTATCGCAAGACTTGATGATGTTATTACATCGTATGACCATAGCTAAAGCTTCAATTAACCAGTTATGGAAGTATAAAGTTAAGGAATTTACTAAAACATCTCTGGAGGAGTCTAAAAAGGCAAAATTTTAGTTAGAAAAGTGAAGAGGGTGTTAGATAAAATTAGTTGCCTACTTGAACGGATGGTGCACTGTGTTGTCTCTCTACTTCATAGAGCAGCCTATGAATAGTGGAAGTTAGTGCTGAGAAATCCTTAATTATCGGAGTTTCTAACTTGGGAATTCTTTTTCCAAAAGTTTAAAGCCAAGTATGTAACGGAAGCTTATAGAAAGGAGAAATGGAAGCAGTTTCTGAACCTGAAGCAAAGAAACCTATTTGTTGCTGAGTACGATAGAGAATTTAATTGACTCAGCAAGTATGCACTTGAACCATACTTACTGAGGAGTTTTAGTGTCATCAGTTTGAAGATGGTTTAAATGATTTGATTAAAGAACATATGGCGCCAATTACTCTCTTGCAGCAAGTAAGTTTACCATCAACTGGTACAAGCTACCATGAAGATAGAGAAGCAAGAGATGGTTATGAGAGAAAGGGGTCAGCGAAGAGGTTTTATTAGAGGAGGTCAGTCCTTGGGTAAAAGAAGTCGTGAAGATGCCACTACTGCTCAAGAATTTACTCAGAGATCTGTAACTAGGAGAAAACAATAGGACTTTCCCTTATCGGCTAACTCTGTAGGGGTTCTTCTATAGGTTGAGGTTCTGGTGCTTCGGAGTGCCCTCACTGTACCAAACATCATTAGGGTACTTGTCAGATAGTTATGGGTGCATGTTATCGATGTGGTAGCACTGAGCATTTGATAGTCAATTATCCTATAGGACAGATTCATACATCACAAGCTAGTAGAGAGGTTTCTTATCCATCTGCTAGAAATAGAAGGCGCAGTAGAGGTCATGAAGGATTTGGATAGATTAGACCTAATCCAAATACTATATCAGAAACTGTTGATTGACCTGCTGTGCCATCTGCTACAGCTCGAGCTTTTTCTTTGAAAGCTCATGAGGATCAAGATGCACCTAAAGTCATTGCAGGTACTATTTTCCTCTTTAATTCTAAAATGCGTGCTTTGATTGATCTTGGATCCACTCATTCTTATATTTGTGTTAGAGAAATTTTTAATAAAGTGATGCTTGTAGATCAGTTAGAGTATGATGTTCATGTAATCAGTCCTCTGGGTAGTATTGTCCTATTATGATCTTATGTAGCAGATTTAATTAGATTGCCTTTTCATGAAATTGATTCGATTTTGGGTATGAATTTGTTATCCAAGCATCAGGTAGTGGTTGAATGTAATGCTAAGACAGTTGTGCTTAGGAAACCTAATCAATCTGAACTAGTAATGCATGGCATCCGTACTGGTTCTTTAGCTAATGTGGTATATGTTGTGCAAGCTCGGAAGCTCCTTAGGAAGGGTTGTGAAGCTTATATAGCTTTTATGATTGATTCTAAGAAAGAGAGTGCTAAATTGTAAGACATTCCATTGGTAAGTGAATTTCTATATGTGTTTCCTGAAGAGTTACCCGGACTTCCTCCCAAAAGGGAAGTAGAGTTGTCTACTGAAGTTATGCCTGGCACTGCTCCTATATCAAGAGCACCATACAGGATGGCTCCTACTAAATTGAAGGAGTTGAAGGTTCAATTGCAAGAGCTAATGGATAAAGGGTTTATTCCACCCAGTGTATCACTCAGGTGAGTACCGATTTTTTTTGTTAAGAAGAAAGATGATACTCTCTAGATGTACATTAATTATAGGCAATTGAACAGAGTCACCATGAAGAATAAGTATCCATTGACAAGGATAAAAGATCTATTTGATATTTGAGCTATGAACCTAAGTGTAAGTTAGACATACATAAATTATTATGTTAAATGATCAAGAGATGTGAATAAAGGAAACATACCTAGAATAGTCAAATTAAGTATGCATTATACACTACACGTATACATATGTGTATGATTAAATGCTTATGTGATTGTGCAAATTAGTAATGTGGGAAATACGTTTGTATTGCTTGAATATAGATACACAAGATTGAACATCACCATCCAAACGTTTCCAGATTATGAAAGAAATGACTAATCAGGAGCGTACTATGAGTAACCTAGATGTTTCTCACTAGGAATGGTTTGTATTTGCTTAAATTTCAATTACTGAATTGATAACTATATGAATGTGATGATTCCAGATGTTGATAGTCTAAGGAGTTTGATAATTGAGATTGCGTTAGAAATGCTTTATTGAATGTGAATGAGAAAGAACGAAATGTTAAATGCCAGACATAAATTCGATGAAAATTTAAAAGTGACTGTATATGATGAATGAATGTGATTGATTGTATATATGTGAATTCATGCATTTTATTTCATGATATGCATGATCAGATAAAGGAAGTTGTTACTGAAGTGACTAAAGAAAAAGAGCTTAAAGCTCAGAAACGTGTATAAGAGCCACAAGCTCAATATGTAAAATGAGCTTGTTATCCCCAATAGATACGGGACAATTATCAATAAGCACAGTATCCACAATAGATATAGGACAGTTAAAAAGGCACTCGGTCACAACAATTAACAATAAAAGTTGAGTCCCATAAGCAATTGCAAATAATATTTGGTATGTGTTATATGATTGATTGAAATAAATCGTATAGACTGTTTTGAAATAGAAATGTGAAATAATGTACAAAATGGTAGTCGTTGAAACATGATGAAATGTAAATTGTGAATTATTCTGTGTTTGATATGAGTGAGCACATCGATGATGGTTCACTCACTAAGTTCACAAAACTCATCAAAATTGCAACATTTTCTTTCAGGTTCAAGGGATATCCAGTTAGACTAATTGGAGTATAGCCACTGCAATTGGGCACGAGTTAGTGGTCAGGATCAGTTCGTACCTACATTTGTCTTTAGTCATTTTATATTAAGGATTGTATTCCGCAACTACTATACAATGTATATGTGAATTCTATAATGTAATGACTTTTATAACTGGATATGTTTTGTAAATGAAATGGTCTAAATTGAATATTAATTTGCTTAATAGGTATTTACAAATGAAATGGGCCAAAATGATTACTGGTTTGTTTAAAATGCATTTGATGTCTGGAAAAATTTTAAAATGAGTTAACTGATTGTCCTAACCTGCCATTTATAAAGCCCCAAATTATACCTTAGTTGAAATGTTACATGTTTATGAAAGTATATGTGATAGGTGTTAAAATTATGATATGATTGTAAATTGCATATGTCTTGAAATTCAGTTAATGGATCATACCTAGTAACTTGGAATTAATTGTTACAATTAGAGAATTGAGGTATTAAAATGGACGTTTGAAATAGGAAAATGTCAAGTGGTAGAATAATTTGATACATAAAAAATTAAGGTTATTAAGCATATAATTGAGTGACATTTGGTATAGTTAGATAAGTGCCAAATGGACCAATTATTATGTGACAAGTGGAATAATTATTTGGTGACATAATTGGTGAAAAATGGTGGAATTTTAAGTGGATTAGTGTTAGCTTATGAAGTAGGTAAAAGGCATTACATGCCTTAAGACATATGGCTAGATAAAAAGGGTGACACCTAGCATATTAAAGAGGGAAATTCCAGCAGCAAGTTTCTGCTGTCTTTCCTTTTGCTTCTCCACCGAATTTTCTCTTCTTTTCTTTTTTCATTGTAGTCTTAATCTTTGTCAATTTGTTGCACAAAAATCAAACTTTAAACCTACACAAAACAGCCAAGAAACTAGTTCAAAGTAGTCTCTATATTCCTGTCTGAAAATCACCATATGGTGGTGTTGATTAGCTGGTTCTTTGGTGTTGAATTTGAATTTTAATAAGTAAAGGAATTCTAAACTTAATAGCATGTATTAGTAATGGTTTTATGATAATTGAATTGGCATGAAGTGTGTGCTATGATCTTGATAATTGGGTGCTGGAAAAATAATTCTGGTTTGGCAAATGCTATTTTGGCTTTAATGTATGTAAGATAGTAAGTTATTTATTATATAATGATTGAATTTTGAATTGGATTTTTAAGTGTAACATGATGGAATTTTTTAAGAGAAGTCTCCTAGATGAAAATGGGACGTTGTTGGTTAATTTGCATGTGGCTTTGGTGTTACTTTTGCATAATAAGACTGAAGTGAGTTTATTGTAACGATTCCAATGAATAGACATCAGTATTTTACTCATATCTTGATCTGTAGATATCCAAATATGATGATTTTAATTTTAGATTAAAATAATTACATATATTTACAATTTTCTTGAAGGAATAGAATTTTAATTCTATCTCTAAAGGTTCTAAAATTTGGCTTGAATTTGAGTACTGGTTGCCGTCCCTGTTTGAAAATAGTTTTTAGTATTTTGGGTAGAACTCCAGGAACAGTGAACCAAATTGCATTAACTTTATTTTGATAGAAACTTAAGACATAGAGGAACATTTATTAAGCATATTGCCTAGAAACCTTAGTTTCTATGTTAGAATATCCATACAAAATTGACCTTAGTTTCTATGTCAGAATAACCATACAAAACTGACCCCAAAAACCTGTCCTGAGAAAAACTAGAAATTGGGTACAGTTGTGCATCGCACCCATCTTTAACCTAAGCATGAATTTTATTTTTTTGCCTTACCCAAATGCCACTGAATCTCCTCCAAAATTCTTTCAGGTATCACTGCAATTTAGCGAACCTAGATTATATTAGATTAATTGAGTAGAAGTTAATCTAGTTATGGACTATTAATTGAGGAAATAACTTAAAGAATGTGTGATTATTTAATAATGTGTCTAATGTTAAAATGCATGGTATTTTTGTTCAAGATGAATGTGTTCTTAAGAATACAAATGTGTTCCAAGGGTTTTATGTGACGTGAATTGGATATGGATGTTTGTAAATAGGAATTTCTATGATGTTATGTAATGTGTAATGACTTAATGTTTCATTGATATATTGATGCAAATGTTTATATTTATAAGGCATATTGAATTTAATCAAAAGAGAATGGATATGTTCAATTTGAGAAAAATGTAATAAAGACATACGTTATATACTACATTACTTGCTTATGATTATGAAATCTAAAATGGATTGTTTTACTTTTAAGTTCTAGTCTTGGGTAAATAATCATGCCTAGAAAGGCCTACAGCTATTACTGTGACACAAAGGTGTCTCCTAATATTGACACTTAGTGTCTTCTGTTACTAAGACATGAGTCTCTCCTATTATGTGATACCAATCATAGATATCTTCTGTTCTGGTTTTGTTATCCACTTCAATAAAAAGGATTAGCAGGCTATTTTGTTTATGTTTTGATATATTCCATCTTTATTTTGTTTTGATGTAAGCTAAGTTCTGATACTTTTAAGTTCTGTTCTGATGCAATGGTGTTTTGTTCTGAAATACTTATATGTTTGTTTTGATGCAAGAATGTTCTTTATTGATGAATCATATTTTGTTTTGAGACATAATGCTTGGGTTACTCTGTAAAATGAACTATTAAAGATTGTTGTGATATGTTTTAAATTTGTATATATGAATGTTAGACGACTATTTCCATTATGCATTATGTTTAGTTATTCCCCACTAAGCTTTATACTTAGCACGGTGGTTTTACCTCTGTGTAGGTTCTGATAAGAAGATTTAAGGACTGGGACAAAGACATCTGGAGTGAAAAATGAAAGACTTGACATGCTTGGAATTTGTTTTGTTTGAGTTTATAAGTTGTTTTTGAGTTGTAATAAATATAATGAGACATATTGTATTTTGATGTAAATGGTTTGTAATAACCTTAATACAGGTTGGCTTTTAAATTTATGGCATGTATTATGATAAGCACAGTATGTATGATATGTTCTATTTATAAAATCACATCTAATGATATGTAATGTATGTTTGCTTGAATTTTGGACGTGCTTTGAAATGTTTGGTATGTTTTAGTTATGTTTTATGTGGCATTTGGATATCCTGTCTATGGGGTATGTGGGTGTTATATTGTTTGGTATCAGAGCATGGTTTAGGCGATTCTGGTTTAACCAGAGCTTAACTATTCCTTATACTTGGATATAGGAGTCGTGTTTAGCCTAATGCGGGTTGTCTTATATTTTGGTTTTAGATTCGGGTTGTCTTATATTTTGGTTTTAGATTTGAGTATGGAAAGATCTCATGAAGCCGTTGACAAGGTTGTAGAGAGTAATAATCCTACTCAATCTCATCCATCTATATCGGAACCTTTTGGGGTCAATCGAGGTGAAACTAAAGTGCCACCTCCTCCACCTTCAACTCAAGGTTAGGCTTTACTTAAGAACTGCACCCAAAGCTCCGATTGATCAGTTACGAAAGTATGGAGCTGAAGAATTTATTGGAACATCTCTGGAGGAGTCTGAAAAGGCAAAATTTTGGTTAAAAAAAGTGAAGAAGTTGTTAAATTAAAATAGTTGCCCACCTGAACGGATGGTGCACTGTGTTGTCTCCCTTCTTCAAGGAGCAGCCTATGAATGATGGAAGTTTGTTCTGAGAAATCCTCAATTATCAGAGTTTCTGACTTAGGAATTCTTTTTCCAAGAGCTTAAAGCCAAGTATGTGTCGGAAGCCTATAGAAAGGAGAAATGGAAACAGTTTCTGAACCTGAAGTAGAGAAACCTATCTGTTGATGAGTACGATAGAGAATTTAATTGACTCAGTAAGTATAAACCTGAACCCATACTTGCTGAGGAGTTTCAGCGTTATCAGTTTGAAGATGGTTTAAATGATTCGATTAAAGAGCATCTGGCACCAATTAGTCTCTTGCAGTAAGTGAATTACCATCAGCTGGTACAAGCTGCCATGAAGATAGAGAAGTAAGAGATGGTTATGAGAGAAGCGAAGAGGTTTTATTAGAGGAGGTCAGTCCTCGAGTAAGAGAAGTTGTGAAGGTGCCCTCACTACTCAAGAATTTACTCAAATATTTGTAGCTAAGGGAAAGTGATAGAACTTTCCCTTATCGGCTGATTCTGTAGGGGTTCGTCTGTGGGTTGAGGTTCTGGTGCTTCGAAGTGCCCTCATTGCACCAAACATCATTGGAGTACTTGTCGAAGAGCTACGAGTGCATGTTATCAATGTAGTAACACAGAGCATTTGATAGCCAATTGTCCTATGAGACAGCCTCAGATAACACAAGCTAGTAGAGAGGTTTCTCATACATTTGCTAGAAATAGAGGACGTCATAGAGGTCATGGAGGATTTGGATAGAGTAGACCTAATCTAGGTACTATATCAGAAACTGTTGATCAACCTGCTGTGTTATTTGCTACAGGTTGAGCTTATGCTTTGAAAGCTCATGAGGATCAGGACGGACCTAAAGTTATTACGGGTACTATTTTTCTCTTTAATTCTGAAATACATACTTTGATTAATCCTGGATCCACTCATTCTTATATTTATATTAGAGAAATTTTTGATAAAGTGATGTTTATAGATCAGTTAGAGTATGATATTTATGTAACCAGTCCTCTGGGCAGTAGTGTATTAGTTAATCAGATTTATAGAAGCTGTCCTATTATGATCCAAGGAAGTGATTATGTAGCGGATCTAATTAGATTACCTTTTCATGAATTTGATTTGATTTTGGGTATGAATTGGTTATCCAAGCATCAGGCAGTGGTTGACTATAGTGCTAAGACAGTTGTGCTTGGGAAACTTGATCAATATAAAATAGTAATGCATGGCATCGCACTGGTTCTCTAGCTAATGTGGTATATGCTATGCAAGCTCGGAAGTTCCTTAGGAAAGGGTGTGAAGCTTATCTAGCTTTTGTGATTGATTCTAAAAACGGGAGTGTTAAATTGCAAGACATTCCAGTGGTAAGTGAATTTCTAGATGTGCTTCCTGAAGAGTTACTTGGACTTCCTCCTGAAAGGGAAGTAAAGTTGTCTATTAAAGTTATGCCTGACACTGCTCCTATATCCTGAGCACCATACAGGATGGCTCCTACTGAATTGAAGGAGTTGAAGGTTCAATTGCAAGAGCTAACAGATAAAGGGTTCATTCGACCCAGTGTCTCATCCTGGGGAGTTGGAGCACTGGTTTTGTTTGTTAAGAAGAAAGATGGTACTCTCTGGATGTGCATTGATTATAGGCAGTTGAACAGAGTCACTGCGAAGAGTAAGGATCCGTTGCCTAGGATAGAAGATATGTTGGATCAATTGGAAGATGCAAGAGTATTTTCAAAGATAGATCTGAGATCAGGATACTATCAACTTCGGGTAAAGGATGTGGATGTTCCGAAGACTGCATTCAGGACCCGTTACGGACATTATAAATTCTTGGTAATACCATTTGGGTTAACTAATGCTCCAGCTACATTCATATATCTGATGAATAGAGTGTTTAGGCCCTATTTAGACCAATTTATAGTGGTGTTTATAGATGATTTCTTGGTCTATTCCAAAAATAAACATGATCATGTTGAGCATCTGCAGGTTATGTTACAAACCCTACGGGAAAAGCAGTTGTATGCTAAGCTGAGTATGTGTTATTTTTGGCTTTAGGAGGTATCTTTTCTAGGCCATGTTGTTTCTTCTCAAGGGATTAGAGTTGATCCTAGTAAGATTAAAGCAAATGTTAATTGGAAGCCACCATGAAGTGTGAAAAAAGTGAGAAGTTTTCTAGGTTTGGTAGGTTACTATCGTCGATTTATAAAGGGATTCTGGGTGATAGCATCCCCTTCGACTAAACTGCTATGAAATGGAGTGAAGTATGAATGGTCTGCTAGATGTCAAACTAGTTTTGATCAACTAAAAAGAATGCTTACTGAAGCTCCTATATTGACTCAACCCACTTTTGGTAAGGAATATGTTATGTTTAGTGATTGATCTAGAAATGGTTTGGGCTGTGTTTTGATGCAGGATGGAAAGGTAGCTGCATATGCCTTTAGGAAACTAAAGCCTTAGGAACAAAACTACCCTATATATAATCTTAAACTTACAGCGATAGTATTTGCTTTGATAATATGGCGGCACTACTTGTATGGTGAAAAGTGTAGGATTTTTACTGATCATAAAAGTTTAAAGTATCTGCTTACTCAGAAGGAACTTAATCTGAGACAACAACATTGGTGGGAACTGTTTAAAGATTATGACTGCATTGTGGATTACCATTTGGGTAAGGCTAATGTCATGGCTGATGGCTTGAATCGAAAGACTATTTCAGCATTATCAGTACAGCAGAGTAAAAAGAGACTTATATCTAATAAGGCTTTGATAGCTCAATTGAAAGCTAGCCCTACCTTGAGGCAAGAAATTTGTTATGCTCAAAAAGTTGATGATAAGTTGCAACAACTTATTTTGGCAACTCAGGAAGGCAAATGGCCAAACTTTTTTGTGAAAGGAGATGGTGGTCTATATTATAAAGATCAGTTGCGTGTGCCATCTACTGATGAATTGAAGAGAAAGTTATTATCTGAGGCCCACAATATTGTCTTTATAATACATCCTGGTGGAAATAAGATGTATCAAGATCTAAAGCAGCATTACTGATTGTCAATATGAAATGTGATGTAGTGAGTTATGTATCTAAATGTTTGACACGCCAGCAGGTTAAAGCTGAGCACCAAGTTCCATCCAGTTTGTTACATCCTATTTCTATTCCTTAATGGAAATGGGATAATATTACTATGGATTTTGTCAGTAGACTTCCTCTCACTCAAAGGAAGTATGGGTGATTATTGATAAGTCCACCAAGTCTGCTCACTTTCTACCTGTTCGTCCTAATTATTCATTGGATAGGCTTGCTGGCCTATATATGAATAAGATAATGAGGATGCATTGGGTGCCACTTTCTATTATTTCTGATCATGATCCTTGATTTACTTAGAGATTATAAAAGAGTCTGCAAAAGGCTTTGGGTACTCAAGTCAAGTTCAGTACCACTTTCCATCCCTAGACAGATGGACAATCGGAATGAGTTATTCAAATATTAGAAGATATGCTTCGGGATTGTGTGATAGAATTCCCATGAAGTTGGGATAACTATCTTTTTCTGGCGAAGTTTGCTTACAACAACAATTATCATACTAGTATTGGTATGACACCTTATGAAGCCCTATATGGTAGGAGGTGTAAAACTCCAACATTTTAGGCTAAATTAAGTGAAAACAAGATGATTTAGCTTGATATTGTGAAAGATACTAAAAAGAAAGTTTAAGTTATCTAACAAAGATTGAAATCTACCAGTGATAGGAAGAAATCTTATACCGATTTTAAAAGGAAAGATATTGGGTATCAGGTAGGTGATAAGATATTCTTAAAAGTATCACCATAGAAACACATACTTTAGTTTGGGAAGAAGGTTAAGTTCAGTCCATTTTATATTGGTCCTTATGAGATTCTTAAAAGGGTCAGACCAATAGCTTATCAATTAACTCTTCTTGAAGAATTGGCCAAGTTGCATGATGTGTTTCATGTTAAGAAAATATCGATCTGATAATACATATAAGATTCCAGTGCAAGAAATTCAAGTACAACCAGATTTGAATTATGAAGAAGGACTTGTGTCTATTTTAGCTAGAGAAGTCTAACAACTCAGAAATAAGCAAATTGGGGGCTAGAATCGACCATGAAAACTCAATACCCTTAGCTGTTCTCATCAGGTGTAAATTTTGAGGATGAAATTCTTTTAAGGGGGAGAGAATTGTAAGGCCCCAAACAACACCTTAGTTGAAATGTTACATGTTCATGAAAGTATATGTGATATGTGCTAAAATTGTGATATGATTGTAAATTGCATATGTCTTGAATTTCAGTTAATGGATCATACTTAGAAACTTGGAAGTAATTGTTACCATTAGAGAATTGAGGTATTAAAATGGACATATGGAATACGAAAATGTCAAGTGGTAGAATAATTTGATACATGAAAAATTAGGGAATGTATAATTGAGTTATACTTGGCATAGTTAAATAAGTGCCAAATGGGCCAATTATTATGTAACAAGTGGAATAATTATTTGGACACATATGGACTAATCAATTGGTGATAAATGGAAGCATTTTAAGTGGATTAGTGGCAGCTTATGAAGTACGTAAATGGCATTACATGCCTTAAGACATATGGCTAGATAAAATGGGTGACACCTAGCATATTGAAGAGGGAAATTCCAGCAGCAAGTTTCTGTTGTCTTACCTTTTGCTTCTCCATCAATTTGCTCTTCTTTTCTCTCTACATTGTATTCTTAATCCTAGCCAATTAGTTGCCCGAAAATCATACTTTAACCCTACACAAAATAGCCAAGAAGCCAGTTCAAAGTGGTCCCCATATTGTTGTCCAAAAATCACCTTGAGGTGGTGTTGATTAGCTGGTTCTTTGGAGTTGAATTTGAAGTTAAATAGGTAAGGGAATTCTAAACTTGTTAGCATTTATTAATACAGGTTTTATGATAATTGAATTGGCATGAAGTATGTGTTATGATGTTGATAATTGGGTGCTGGAAAAATAATTCTAGTTTGGCAAATG
>JANZXP010126075.1:0-16313 GCA_027576715.1 Erythroxylum flavicans
CCTTTTTGGACCTTGCAGAACTTAAAGGGAAAGGGGGAGTTAGTTTAAAATTGGAATTCATTGGATCAGAAGTTACCTTTGGAGCATTAGAGCTCTCGACCTTAGATGGATCAAATGGGTGTGCTTTGGGTTTTATGGTGGGTGTATCGGTTTCAAGTTCCTCTTCCTCCTCCATTGTTATTTCCTTGAGCTTTTGTTCTCTAATTAGCTTCCCACTCCTAAGTTGAATAGCATGGACTGATTCCTTCAGATTTAAGGCTTGGGCAGGAAGCTTACCTGAACTCTGAGCATCAAGTCTACTAATAGTGGAAACTATCTGACTAACTTGCTTCTCCAAATTATGTATGCTAGCCTCGAGTTTTTACTACATAGCCTCAATTTTTTGCTGAAAATTCATGAAATTTTGTTGCATAGCATAATTGTTAGTAGCCATAGATTTCATAAGTTCTTTTAAATCATTAAGAGAAGTATCAGAAGAAGAAGGAGTAGAATATTAAGGGACAGGTTTTGGGTGAAATTGTGCATTCGATTGGAAACCCAGAGGTGATGGGTTCGTTCTATTGCTACCATTGTGCATGAGTGGTTGTTGATTTCCATAACGCAAATTTGGATGATCTCTTCAGCTAGGATTGTAAGCATTTGCAGACAGATTATACCTGCACTGTGGGTTAGCATTAAAACCTCCACCTAAAGCATTGGCATGCTTAACTAGGTCATCTTGCATGGTTGGACACATATCAGTCTGGAAAGATGAAGCATTAGAAATCTTCATAAAATGGCATACACTTATGGAAAATCAGTTTGGAAAGAAGCTAAGATGCCAAAGGACTGACAATGGACTGGAGTACTGTAATAAAGAGTTTGAAGACTAATGTAGCAAGAAAGGTATCCTAAGGCATAAAACAGTAAGAGCTACACCCCAGCAGAATGGTGTAGCTGAAAGACTTAATAGGACACTCCTAGAAAAGACTAGGTGTATGCTACTTTCTTCGGGTTACTCACACACACTATAGGGAGAGGCTATTAAGACAGCAGCCTATCTAGTTAATAGGCTTCTTACTTTTGCAAATAATTATAAAACTCCATAAGAAGTGTGGAATGGTAAGAAACCAAACCTAACTCACCTAAGGACTTTTGGATGTGCTCCTTATGCACATCAGAAGGAAGGAAAGCTAGAACCTAGAGCAATTAAGGGAGTATTCCTAGGTTATCTAGAGGGAGTCAAAGGTTATAAGATCTTACTACTTTAAAAGGGAGGCTTTAAAACTATTATAAGTAGAGATGTAATCTTTAAGGAAGATGAATTTCCTCTACTGAATAGGAACTTCTCAAATTTAGACCTCCAAAAGGAAGTTCAGGAGCAATTAGGATCACTAAACAACTCAGTTTCTTTCTATATGCCATCAGAAACTGAAGAAGATGGCAGAGCTTAGCCTCTTGATGCGGAACCTATGCAAGGAACTATACATCATGAACAAAGGACAGAAGAAACTGAAGTTGAGGATGAAGAAGTAGCTCCACACACAACTACTAATGACCCTTAAGGAAATCTACAAGATTACCAACTCACAAAAGATAGGCATCCAAGATAGAAAATTCCTAATAGAAGGTATACTGACTCAAACCTGGTTGAATTTGCATGTCTTATGGTAGAATCTATAGAATATAAGGCTCCAGAAACCTATGAAGAAGCCAAGAGGAGTAATGATGCCAAACAGTGGCAGATAGCTTGTGAGAAAGAATATTCCTCTTTAATGAAGAATATGACTTGGACTTTAGTGCCTAGACCTCCTAAAGTCAAGTTAATTGAGAACAAATGGTTGTTCAAGCTGAAAGGAGTGACAGAAGCAGAACCTAGGATATATAACGCTAGGCTTGTAGCTAAAGGGTATAGACAAAAGGAGGGAATTAACTACAAGAAGATATTCTCACCAGTAGTCAAGTTCAAAACTATTAGACTTATTCTAGTTCTAGCTACTATATATAACTGGGAAATCCATCAATTGGATGCCAAAACAGCATTCCTATATGGAAAGCTGGAGGAAACAAAATACATGAAGCAACCAGTCGAATTTGAGGAAAAGAATAAGCTAGACCATGTCTGTCAACTTCAGAAATCCCTATATAGGCTTAAACAAGCACCTACACAATGGAACAAGAAGTTCCACGATGTTGCTGCTAGTATGAACTTCATTGGAAGTTCATATGATTACTGCCTATACTTTAAGGATCTAGGAATGACTAAAGTAGTCTTCATGTTGGTCTATGTGGATGACCTAATAATAACAGGAAAAGACTTGAACAGAATTCAAGAGACAAAGTCTGAATTATGCAATCACTTCTAGATGAAAGACTTGGGAGAAGCACAGAAGCATCTAGGAATGCAGATAATCAGAAAGAGGAGGGAAGGAAAACTATGGCCTCTTTAAAGAAACTATATGGTAAAGGTTTTAGCCCAATTCAACATGGAACAAGCTAAACTTAGTTTTGTTCCCTTAGGATCTCACATACAAATGGTGTCTAGCAAAAGTCCTAAGACTGAGGATGAACAGAAAGCAATGGCTCACTATCCCTATGATGTTGGTGTTGAAAGTATTATACACATTATGCTATGTACAAGGCTTGACCTAGCTTATTCTATCAGTATACTAAGTAAATTCATGGCCAATCCAGGTCTAAAACACTGGCAAGGGTTGAAAGGAGTTCTCAGATACTTAGCTGGAACTATCAACTACAGTTTATGCTTTTCAAAGGATGAACTAATTAATTAAATTATTTGTCATTATGTGGTTTTGTGGATGCAGATTATGCAGCAGACAAAGACACAAGAAAGTCAATTTCTACATATTTTTTCACATTATCAGTAAATAAAATCAATTGGAAAGCACAACAGCTATTAGTAGTAAGTCTATCAACCACAGAGGTAGAATATTATGCAATTAATGAAGGTGTAAAGGAGCTAACATGGTTATCAGGCATACCAAAAGAAATCAACATCAATATCACGAAGCCAGTAGTCTATACAAATCGTCAGATTGCACTCTACCTTAGCAAAGAGCTCGTCTTACATGAGAGGTCCAAGTATATAGATGTCTAACTCCACTTCGTGAGAGAGAGAATCACACAAGGCTTCTTCAACCTAGAGAAAATCGCAGGGGAACAAAATCCATCAGATTTCAGGAAAAAGGCAGTAACACAAAAGAAATTCACTATGTGTAGGGATTGCTTATATATAAGTGAAGCCTATGAAATTGAAGGCTATTTCACCCGATATCACAATTTTGGTGAAATTAGGGTTTTGTGGTTCCTAAATTGCTTACAGATCAATGACCATCATGAAGACTAAAGGAGAAGTATGGAATAAATATGGTGATATTCACCAATTCTCCATCAATCTTGACAACTAACAGAAGATTCAAGGATGTGTGTGATGCATGTGTTTGAAATTCTCGAAGAAGAAAGAAGATAAAAAAGAGGTTTTTGGATTAGGAACAGAAGAGCGAAGCTAAGCCTAAGTGAAGACATGTGACTCACGTGAGAAAGACAACATCAGAAGCTAAAGTCAAAACACAGTTGTATTAACACACACACAGAGTATGATGCATTAGTTAATCACGTGAAGGGCACATGACGCATACCTGACTTATGAAGGCTCCACTGAATACAACTGCATGCAACTCCTATAAATAAGATAGACCACAAGCATCAGAAAAGACACAAACTTCATTATTCTCATTACATTGTAATAAAAAACCTGAGAGTGTAAGAATTATAGAAAAAGGCTTGAGAGTTGCTAAGGTACTTATCTAAGGGTACTGAGGAGAGTTTTAGACTCTTTGCAAGTGTTTTAGAAAACACTCATACTCTTGTAACCTTGCTCTATTCTTGATACTAGTTGAAACCATAAGTGTGGGATCCTAGATGTAGATAGCATTAAAGCTATCGAACCAAGTAAATCTTTGTGTTCTTTATTTTCTGCAATCTTCAATACCTTCAAGGTATAATTTTCTTCATCAGTCTTTACAATATAAAGCAACAGTGCAACACAAATAACCTAACACTAACGATGGTGGCGAAACGAATTGAAGTAACTATTTAATGTTTCTTCTAGATATGATAGGATGACTACAATTTATGTTATTTATTTTCCTTTTATCGTCCTGTTGTGAAAGCTGGAAGTGAGTTGGAGTAATACAAAATGGATTACTTTAAACTTGCTAGGGGATTGGTTCACATGTAATTGAAATATGGTATCTTAGCCATGTTTATTGTTTTTTTTTTCAAATGCATACTCTGGTGAAAATCCTCAAGAAGCTCCTCTCAGCAAGCAGGTATATATGTTATTTGGTGCTAGAATTCATCCTTGATTATGTGACTTAGTTGTATCCTACTATCTTTTTACCAGTATTGTTTATCTCTGCAATCTAGTACTATATGTGACGGGTACATTCACATTTATGTTTTTAGTAAATATTTACAAGGCATGTAAACACATACAAGCAGAAAGTTTTTTTTTGGTTTGTTTAATTTATGATAAACATACATGTATGACCTCAGTTTTGATGAAACTGTTATAATCTTTGTATAAGAGCAAATCTCTAGTGTTTATGTCCCTAGAAGGAGATAATATTTCATGTACTCCTTTATGAGCCGATTTATGTTTCTTACTTAGCTTTTGTAGAGCACAGAGTACACATATCAACTGATAAAAGAGACCAAAAAAGAAAAATTACAGACAAAGATCATATGGGTTGGACTGATGTTTTAGTTTTGATGAAGCTCTAGTTGGTGGTTGAGTCGATTTTACGGTGAGAAAAAATCTAAGGTTTTTGGGTGGTTTAGGCTCTAAACCAGCTGTTGACAGGAAGTCTTGGGTGAACTAAAACTTTAGTCTGTTTTTGTGTCTGTTAATATGATTATTCCTGTTTGGAAGAGGAAAGTATGAAAGTACCTAATAATTTTTATTACTTTATTTTGTGAAAAATCCAAATCTTTTAGCGATATAAATTCATTAAAAATATCAAAATCTATTTGGGTAATAAAAAAATTTGAATGAAGATATTTTCCATTTTAATGAAACTTTTAAATTAATAAATTAAATCAATTATATTAAGCATATAACAGTTTATTTATAGATGATGGTTCTTATTTCAACACTAATTATATTTCAAAGTTTGTAACAATCATAAACATTGATTAAAAGTTATGTCATATAAATGAATTAAAAAATTAAACATTATCTTTATTTTTTTAATATAGAAATTTGATACATACCTAATGTAACAAAAAACATGAAATAAATTAATTAGGTTAAGTACAAATTACGATGAAAAGCACAATTATAGTTACATAATGGCAATTAATATGGTAGAAATATAACTATTTTAAAATCTTACTGCTTGAGAAACCTATTTTTATTGGTACAAGTTTGGGCTAAACTAAATTGAGAAGCATGTTATTAAATAACATTTGTAAATATGACTCTTATCTTGTATTCTTTGAATAAATAAAAAGAAGAATTTTTTAATTTTAATTTGAATAAAAATATAGTTAGAATACATAAATAAATATCTATTTAGAAATAGTGTAAAACTAAAAGGAGTAGTTTATATATTTCTTTATTTTTATTTTTATATGTGATATATAGTAAAATTTGATAATTAAATGAGATATATTTGATTAAAGGCTTAAAATCTTATCACTCAGTTAAAAAAATTAAATTGGTGCATATGAGTTCATAATTAAATTGTAAGTATAAACAAGTGATAAACTCACAAAAGCACCTTAAATATTTATAATATATAGCAAAAATATATAAAGAAAAAAAATTTAAATTAAAAGATAAAATCTTAAAATTTAGATAAGTAGATCAAAATTTTAAATTTTACACTCTTTTAGTTCACTTCTTACTTTTAAGTTAATTTAAATGTTAGATCAAAAGATTCTTTTATAAAATTCAATTAATCGAATAAGCAGACAAAAAAGAACATTATAAATCAAAATTTTGTTAATTAATTAAAAATGTATTTTTCATTTATAGGCACAACAAGTTTGGTTTAAGCTTAGAGAATAACTCGAGAAGAGATTGACTTGATGAAGAAGAAAATTTCAGTATGATAAAGAAAAGTTGGATGAAGAGCTATGACTATTTCACTATGACGGACAATTAAATTTTGGTCTGTCTGATCTTTTATTGCTCTCTAGAGAAGCAAGCTCCAACTTATTGTTGTTCTTATATATGTTTATGTTATTCTCCATTAACAACTTGTACAAGAGTTTCTTCGGAGCCAAGCTTTCTTGTTCTTATAGCTTCATTTACAACAAGCATAAATTGCAAATACATATTTAAGAAGCAAACCCCAAAAATCAGACAAATAAAAGAGAAAAGAAACAATCAAAATTACTCACTTTGCCTTCTATATATGACTATTCAAGAAGCTAGGCCCAAAAAAGACAAATAAAAGGAAAAAGAGACAAAATCACCCATTCTGACTTCTGTATGAAGATGCACAATTTGGCTTCGCAGCCAAATTAGAAACAAATAGAAAATTCTGATTCTGCAAGTAACTAGTACCTTCTTCTTTCTCCAATAATATCATGGAGAATGGGCTTGGTGACCATCTTCAGCAAATTCTCTGGTCCAATTATTGTGCTATTTTTACCTGAAGTGAAATTGTCTTGGTTGCTACTAGTTCCTATAGTTGCAATATCAGTCATAAAGCTAGTTTTGTCATCAAACTGCTAGTCTGTCGAGTATCCACAAAGTGGAGATGGACGAATACTCCTTGCAGGAAGTTGTAGCTTTTACTATCATCAACGTAGAGTTCACCCTCAGCTATTTGAGAACTGTTTAAGGCTATCACCTGCACAAGCAAATGACAATTCAAGTTTTTACATAAAGTTTATCTCAGATGCATTCGACATTGCAACCAAACGTAAAGAAATTATTCGAACAACAAAATGGAGGCATATTCCCCGTCTTTTGACAATCAAGGGTCTTTTCGTCACTTCAATCATGAAAGCAAGTACATTGACGAGGAAAGATAATGTAACTATGAGGTCTTGGATGTTTGATTTCACTATTGTGTTCTTTGTATTTCATAGACAACTCATTTTCTGCAAGTCTTGAAAGACGAGGAGGCAAGGACCAATTGTATAGTTGTCCAGTTCTGTTGACAATTGTTGTATTGTAAGAAAGCATTCTGCATAGGGACGATATGGCAGCTAGCTGTTATTGTATCCATATTTCATATGCTTCTCAATATATGGTACCGGAGATAGCTAAAGGTCGTCAAGATTAAGCCTGATGTGACGAGAGCCCAGTATCATTCTTATTTTACTTCCTTTCTCACCAATACATATGCAAAAGGACATAGATAAATATGCACTATATTGAAAATGAATCAGATTATTAGAAATAAATCGGATCTCTCTCCACCAATCATGGCTTTTATTTTTTGCCGTTATTCACATATCATGGCAGATACTAGTCAAACCTCAATCCCTGTAAATACTCAACCCTGTAAAGGATTTCACTTCCTTTTCTATAGCTCTAATTTAGGCCTTAATTTAGAACTCAATTTGTATATATATACTGACCAGTTGTATACGATAAGACATGAATGAATACGTAAATTATATTTTTACATGGTATCAGAGAAAGGTTTCCTCGTCTTTGGATCATGTTTTGTTCCTGACCTAGATATCTGAAATCTTGTTTCTTGTCAATATGTCAGAGGAAATTGCCTCATCAAACAACACCTCTGCTACTGGTTCACAAACCAAGAATGTTAGCTCCTTTGATCCTGCATCACCATATTTTCTTCAATCTTCGGATAATCCAGGGGTAACCTTGGTCTCTTGTCCACTCAATGAAGATAATTATCATATGTGGCGAAGGGCCATGACCAACGCTCTTCGAGCCAAGAACAAGTTCTGTTTCGTTGATGGGTCAATACCGAAACCTGACCTTTCTACGCCAGATTTTCAAGCCTGGGATAAATGCAATTCTATGGTAATCTCATGGATTTTTAATTCATTAGCCACTGATCTCCTCACATGCATAGCTTATGCTGAATCGGCAAGAGACATGTGGTTGGATCTTGAGGAAAGGTCCTCTCAAGGTAACGCTACTCGTATAAATCAATTAAAAAGGGATATCATTATGACAACATAGGATAACTTGTCTGTTGCAGCATATTTCACCAAACTGAAGGGCTTTTGGGATGAACTTAACACTTACTCTAAGGTACCACAGTGCACTTGTAGTGCTACCAAAGAATTTGCAACTGAACGTGATGAGGAGAAAGTTCATCAGTTCTTGCTTGGACTAAGCGATGCTTTCAAGACCATTCGCTCTCAAATTTTGAGTACAGAACCTCTTCCTTCTCTTAATAAGGCTTATGCACTCGTATCACGGGATGAAAAACAGCAAACTTTACTTGCTTCCTGCACTCCATTGATTGAAGCCACTACTCTTCATACACGAAGCAGTAAAATCCAACCACAAAGAAGAAATAATTAGTATTACTGCGATCATTGCAACAATACAGGGCATACAAAGGACCGTTGTTTTGAGCTCATTGGCTACCCTCCTAATTGGTAGAATAGGGGAAGAACCAATCGGAAAAACACTAAGAATGAACACACTTTCAACAAAGGTCATATCAAGAACATCCGCACTAGTAGCACTTATGCCAACAATTCAGTGACAACTCCTGATCCTACATCCCTCCATGGCTTAAGTAAAGAGCAGTGTGAGCAACTTTTGTCACTCCTTAATATTGATAAACAACAACTCACTGCAAACTTTGCTGGTAAGATTACTAAAATCGAAAGCTTTCCTAATGAATGGATAGTAGACAGTGGTGCTTCTGATCATATGATAGCTACAAAGTCTAAACTTTTTGATATTCAATCATCTAATGATTTATTACCTGTGAAACTTCCTGATGGCTCTAGCATTTTTATTTCTTGTTTTGGTCGTGCTAGGCTTTCACCTCAACTGATTCTTAATAATGTGCTTTATATACCTGAATTTAAATGTAACTTACTATCTGTTAGTAAATTGGCAAAACAATTCAATTGTGCTGTAATTTTCCTACCTACCTTTTGTGTTTTACAGGACCTAGTCACGAGGACACTGATTGGAACGGGTGAGCTTCGAGATGAGATTTATGCCTTCAAGAACATTCAGTTACCCATAACATCTTTAGCCAATACGGGTGCACCACCTGTTACCTTATGGCATCATCATTTTGGTCATGCATCTTTTGATAAACTTTCCTTTATTCCTAATATTTCTGTTTCCTCTCATAAATTTATTAATAAATGTTGTGATGTTTGCCATTGTGCAACACAAACGAGACTTTCTTTTCCTATAAGTCGTAGCAAATCAAATGTTTGTTTTGAATTAATCCATTGTGATATTTGGGGAAAATATGACACCACGTCACACACTGGTGCACATTATTTTCTAACTATTGTCGATGACTACTCCAGAACCACTTGGGTCTATCTTATGAAATACAAATCTGATACGTATTCTTACTTGACAAACTTTTACACTATGGTTCATATCCAATTTGGTTTGAAAGTTAAACGCATACGTACTGATAATGGATTAAAATTTACTTCACAACACGTGCAAGAGTTCTTTCGTAAACATAACATTCTTCATCAACTCACTTGTGCCTATACGCCCCAACAAAATGGTGTCGTTGAACGTAAGCATCGCCACCTTTTGGAAGTTGCTTGTGCCCTTCGTTTTCAATTTGGACTTCCTCTTCAATTTTGGGGTGAATGCATTCTTACTGCTGCGTACATTATAAATTATACTCCCACACCTATTCTCCATGGTAAAACACCTTATGAACTGTTATTTTCCAAACAGCCTTCTTTTCCTCACCTTCGTGTTTTTGGATGTCTTTGCTATGCTCATGTTAACTCTAAAATGCATGATAAGTTTAATTCACATACATCTCGTTGCATTTTTGTTGGATACCCATATGGTCAAAAAGTTTATCGTCTTTATAATCTTGACAATAAAATTTTTTTGTATCTCGCGACGTTGTATTTTACGAGGATCAATGTCCTTTTAAGAATAATATCATCACTCTTGACAAAGATAAATCCAATCCTGGTTTCCCTTTACCCATCCATAATGATATTGACTGTAACACTTCCCGAGCAAACGACCAAACCACCAATTTTTCTTCTGCCACACTTGATTCAATTACTGAAGAAAACTTGACAAATAATCCTGCCTCCATTGTTGAACAACTTCCCAACCCCATCAATTCCTCCTCCCGTCCTCAATGTAATTGAAAAGCACCTGCCTACCTACAGGACTATGTTCATCATGCTCAAATAATAAATCCATCTCGCTCCTCGAACCATGCAGTTTCCTCAGGTATTGCTCACCCTTTAGCTAAATTTGTTTCTTATGATCGGTTATCTCCCTCACATTTTGCCTTCTTAGCGGCCATCTCCACCAAAGATGAGCCTAAAACTTTTTCTCAAGCTGTCACAGATCCAAAATGGCGTGAAGCTATGCAACATGAAATAGTAGCTCTTGAAAAGAGCAACACTTGGATGTTGACTGAGCTGCCATCAGGAAAGAAGCCAATTGGTTCAAAATGGATATTCAAAATCAAGTATAACTCTGATGGGTCTATTGAACGCTACAAAGCTAGACTTGTGGTTAAGGGCTACACACAAGTTGAGGGGCTTGACTTTCATGAGACCTTCGCCCCTGTCGCAAAGCTTGTTACTGTTAGATGCTTATTAGCTGTTACAGCTATTAAAAATTGGGAACTCCATCAATTGGATGTCCACAATGCTTTTCTTCATGGCAATTTGCATGAAGAAGTTTATATGTCTTTACCCCCAGGTTTTGGCACAAAGCGAGACAATCAAGTTTGTCGACTCCAATAGTCAATCTATGGTTTAAAACAAGCCTCTCAAAATTTGTTTGCGAAATTCTCTACTGCACTGCTTGATTTTGGATTCATTCAATCCAAAACAGATCACTCTCTTTTCACTCTCACTAATGGTAAGACCTTTCTTGCTGCTCTTGTTCATGTTGATGATTTAATAATTGCTAGCAACGATTTGGATAAATGTTTACAACTCAAAAAGCATCTTAATGCTTGCTTTCATAAAAAAGATCTTAGTCCTCTTAAGTATTTTTTAGGTATTGAAGTGGCCTGTTCACCGGCTGGCATTGTGCTATCTTAAAGAAAGTACACTCTTGACATCCTTAAAGAGTCTGGAATCCAACCTGCCAAGCCATGTGCCTTCCCTATGGAACAACATCATCAACTTTCATCGGATTTTGGCGCTCCCACTGATGACCCCTCTCAATATCGGCGACTTGTTGGTCGCCTCATTTATTTGACGATTACTCGGCCAGATATTAGTTACTCAGTTCATATCCTAAGCCAATTCATACAAGACCCTTGGGAAAATCACCTCACCGCAGCCATGCGTGTGCTTCGCTACCTTAAATCTTCTCCTGGACAAGGACTTTTGCTTTCCTCATCTAGTGACTTGACACTTAAAGGCTTTTGTGACTCTGATTGGGATGGTTGCCCAATGACAAGGAGATCAACCACTGGGTATTTTACTACTCTTGGCATGTCTCCTATTTCATGGAAAACAAAGAAATAGTCAATAGTCTCTCGTTCCTCTGCAGAAGCTGAATATCGATCTATGGCAGCTGCCACAAGTAAGTTACTTTGGTTACGAAGCATTTTATCTGATCTCGGCATCTCTCATGACGGTCCTATGTTATTATTCTGTGACAACCAAGCAGCTCTCCACATTGCTGCAAATCCTGTCTATAATGAACGCACTAAACATATCGAAATTGATTGCCATTTTATTCGTGAACGACTTCAAATGAATGATATTGCTACTCAATATGTTCCCACCAAGCACCAACCTGCCGATGTTTTCACTAAGGCCTTAGGACAAGACCAATTTCGATATATTCTATGCAAGTTGGGCATTATTAACCTTCATGCTCCAACTTGAGGGGGAGTATTGAAAATGAATCAGATTATTGGAAATAAATCAGATCTCTCTCCACCAATCATGGCTTTTATTTTTTTCCGTTATTCACATATCATCGCAGATACTAGTCAAACCTCAATCCTTGTAAAGGATTTCACTTCCTTTTCTATAACTCTAATTTAGGCCTTAATTTAGAACTCAATTTGTATATATATACTGACCAGTTGCACACGATAAGACATGAATTAGTATGTAAACTATATTTTTACACACTACATTCAAGAAAGAACGTGGGATAAAAGGATAATTAACAGGTAACGATCAATGACACATGAAGTAATTGTCACAACACATTTACGATCAGAACTTGAAAATAACAATCGCATTTTAAGAGTAGATATACAAAATTCATACCAAGTATTGTGTGGTTATAATTGAATTACATACCAGAGTGTAAGGATCATTCGACATTTGCGTGGAGCTTCTGCGATAGCGATCTTTTCTTGTCATGATAGTTCCAGCCCTCTTGAATGCAGGAAAACTATCTTCTAAAGCTTCTAATTTGTAGGTTTTACTTCCCTTGTATGCAGTTCCAGTTCTAAAGTCAAACCAAGATTCTTTGCCAGGCAAGTACACTGAGACATGCTTAGCTTGCTGGTTGAGATATTTGACAATATATTTTAGTTTGAGAGGCCAAATGATAGGAGAAGAAAAAGGAGAATGCGTATCATATCCATCTAATTCATCTAGTGTGGAAGAACTACCTAAGAGTGTATCCCTTGAACCAGGAGACTGTTTCCAACTAGGAAGGCCTCATCATTTCTGAAAGTAGCTTCGTCAAGAGGGAACTCCATTTACAAAGGACGCATAACAAGAATTCCTGTAGTGTTTGCTTCTCAAACTAATAATATGAGGTGCTTATATGCATTGGCTTGTCATCATAAATTTTGGCCAAACCAAAATATGAAATTTTGGGGCTCATATAAAAATCAAGAAGTATACTGTTGGCCTTAACATCTCTAAGCACAATTCTAACCCTTGATTCATCATGGATGAAAAAAAACCGTAGGGGTGTAGTTTTGCAAAAAATTTGATTTGACTGCAGTTACTTGTAAAATTCTGCCGCAGTTACTTGTAACTGTATCTGTCAGTTACTACGTCTGTGGGGTCCTCACCTAGCTTAATACTTTCACCGAAATACAATAGATTTACCCAAGGCTTTACTGAGCCGACACCACTCAACCTTTGACACTATCTCTCAACCTCACTTTCTGTGAAAGATTTTCACTCCCAGTAACACGATTGACTCATGTTAACCTCAATAGAGGATTTATCTCAACAATTTATTAATGAAAGACAATAAATAAGGACTCTAAGTGTTTAAAGAATTAATAACAAAAACTTAACATACTTGAGATTCAATCAGAACAACTTTTCTATTAGTGTAGCTCTTCCAAGAAAGATTTGAAAGTTGTTCTTGCATTATAGGTTGATTTATGCAAAACCCATAATAGAGTTACGACCATAGACCTCTCAATGCAAGCTTTCTAATTCACCAAGGACACGGCAAACATGTTCCCAACATCACCAAAAGGTCTTCACTCCCCACGCATAATATGGATTGTGCATACTTGACTTCCATACACACACATACCACTTAAAGCACTCACCTTGCACATATAAGCATCAGCCGTAGGTCACACCCAAAAACTGCACCCTTCGTTTTTAGCAGAAAACACTTAATTCATAGGGAAATTCCAGCAATGCCCTTCAGCCACACATCCACGCAGGGCCATTCTTAACGTTTTGTAGGCCTTGGGCAAAGTAAAAAGAAAGGCCCTAATAAATTGGCAATATGCAAACATGTAAACTTTAAAAGAATATTTTTATTATTAAATTTAATATTCATACATAAGTGACCCAATTTATAAGTCAACGTACTTAACAAAATATTAAATGATCATAACATCAGCTAATAATATTTTACAAATATTATGATAAAGGTCTAAATTATTAAATCAAAATTTTTGGTAACTTTTGAATTTAATTAACATTAGTGATTTTTAATAAAAAATTTTCTTTTATAGGAATTAGCATAATGGTAAATGTAGTAATTTAATGCTACTAACCTATTTATAAAAAACTAATCAAACACATCCAACTATTTATGGTCTTATTTAATTATCAAATAATTTTTATTATTATTGAATTATCACAATATGTTTAATAGAATTATACAAATTTTGATAATAAATGAAACTATTTATGTAGTCTTTGAACTAAGTAACTTAAATTATTTGATTTAGTCATATTATATCTAAACTTATGTGAACCTCTACAAGAACACAAATCCAATAATTATTACATGTGCCAAAGTATAATGAAAATCACAATTAAAAAAATTAAATTATTTATTAATCTTTAATTATATTTTTATAAATAATAAGTAATTTAAAAATAAAAAGGAGAAACACAAATAAACATAATATCATTTAATATTATGTTTTGATTTAAAATGCTAATACAATGTCCGCGTTAATGACAAATTACAAATTAATTATAATATGTTCAAATAATTAATAAGTTAAAAATAAATAAAAATCAGAAACTTTACCTTTAAATTATCACTCAAAATTTAGAAGACATAACTGCGATATTGTTTTACCACCAATTTTTGAGTTGAAATATCTTAGATTCATATGTTAGCGAAAATAAATAAATTAGAGTATAATAAATACGCTTAAATGCTTCAAAGATGTTTATAAATATAGCAAATTAAAGTTGTGTTATATTTAAAGTTGTATAACTGATATAAGCTATTTAACTTCCAAGATTAAAAGTTAACGCTAACCTTCTTGGTAATATAGCTAATAAAAGAAGTTATTTATTAGTTAACGTTAACTTTTTCTTCTTCGACAACCAAAGATTTAGCACCCTTCTAAATAAAAAATGCTGAAAAAATGCTGCTCAAATGTATTAAAGGTGGGCCCTTAATGAAAGTGGGCTCTCAGTAGGTGTCCTGCCTGCCCCTGTCCAGGGCCGACACTGCATCCACGTAATCCGCCACAAGTCTTCTCAAGATATACATCTATTCAAGATAAGATTATGTAACATCTAGAACATTATCCAAATAGTTTTTTTGAATCAAAGTTAATAAAAAATTTGATAAGTCCAAATTATAAAAATATGCCAAAATAAGATAAGTAGATATATATACCATATATCTAACAATGGAGATAAGCTAGACCTCTTGCTACTCCCAAACATATAATGAAACGCGTTGACCAAACAAGAATCAGACCTTTTCCTGCATCATGTAAGTCATGTATGATGTATCTCTAAATTCCAATAGCTACACAAGAAAATAATCAATTATGCTCAGTAACATTACCAAATAATGCTTGATTGAGACTCTTGTTCGCAAGATACTTGTTATCAAGGAGCCCGTTGTCTCCCTCAATACAGCATCCATACAATTTACCTCACTATAACTCAAAGTATATGGTTTAGCATCTATACTTAGGAGCTTTGCGACGTCAATTTTGTATCGAATTGTTTATATAATCCCTAAAGAGCACAACATAGAGCACATTGATGGAGTCCACGATCTTTTGTATAAATACCCATTTGCAAATGAAGAGGTGTTGACGAGAAGAAGTAATGAAATGGAATGAAAGAGGAAGAAGAAGATGTTGCATGATCTTTCTATAGATAAAGTTGATTTGTGTCTCTTTGAGGGAGATTCTGTTGAGTATGAGTTCCTCTTCTTACCTCCATTGTCGATACGAGAAGCTTGTGAGTTGATATGTACGTGTAAGAATGTCTCTCTCCTCTCTCTTCTGGATAGAAATTCTTATCCGGCCTCTAACATTCGTACATACTGACAACGTCGCCATACCACAACATTCGTACCGACAAAATCCCCAAATACACGGTCTACTCTTACATCCGAATAGCTTCTTCTCAATACTCAACTGTTAGGTTTTTTGGTTCGAGCAGTTGTTCAAAAGATAGAGTCATATTGGCCTCTCGCATAACCAGACTTTTAGTTTGCTTTATTAATTGATGGAATAGAGGTTATCTTGTTACAGTCTAAACAGAACAATATATAAATTGAATTCTATCTAGATCAATTAAAGGCAAACGTACCCTGTCGACAAGTAATATAAAACGGTAAGAACCGGATATCGTATCTAAGGAAATTTCAACATATAAGACAATTAAATTAAACAATGAAAAATTACTCAGACGATCAAGAATTGATTGATTTGAAAATAAAAAAAATAAAGTAAGCAAAT
>JANZXP010126104.1:0-16310 GCA_027576715.1 Erythroxylum flavicans
AATATTCTTAAGCAAATGGTTAATTTGGGAGTTATGTATGTATAGTCTATGATTGTTGGATTCGGGTCTTGTGATATGGGTAGGAGTTTCTATTGACAAATGAGAGAAAAAGGGGATAAAAAAATTTTGTTCCGAATCTTTAATGAATAAATTGTATTGATCTAGGAAGAATTTGACAAAATTGTCTTCATGAAAGTTGTAGCTCTTTCTCTTAGCTTTCTAACTGGGTGTGCAAAAACTACACTATTCATTGTGCACGATCGTGCAAATGCTATTTTAGTTGGAAGCTCGCGATCATGCACAAGCACGACCACGACTTTCAGATCTCACGGTCGTGTCACTTTGTTGTCACGACCGTGACACTTTCAAATGCACGGTCGTGACAATTTTCATTTTTTTAATTTTTATTTGTTTGTACATTTGTTTTTACTCCCAACCGTGACTTATGTTTATTTTATCTATTTTATTTTTACTATTATTTTCCAAAATTCCCCAATTTTAGCACTTAGTCGCTACAAAATAAGAATCAAGACCAGGGGCCAACAGCTAACCTAAAAATAGTACGTTATGATTGGATTTTGTTGATGTGGAATTGAACAAAAAACTCTCTGATTCAGTAAAAATCAAAAAGCTTAATGAGAGTGACAACTTGATAGAGGATTCCATATTTATAAGTTACTAATGGAAACCTATAAAGAAGGAGTAGGTAAAGGTATGGAAACCTAAAGGAAAGGAAGTTTTGGAGGCCAATAAGTCATAGCAAGTTGAAGCACTATAGAGGGTCATTGGATTGAATTACCACTATTTGTATAAAAAACTAGCAGTAATTCTAGAGCCTCATTTGCCTCCTGATATGGGGAATTTAAAGAATGCACCTTCAGGTATAGAGGAGGTCATACCTGTCAAGGTTTTAGAGGGAAATACTCTTATAACAAAAATAAACATAAGGAAAAAGGTATCTACTTCTTTTCTTAGAAAAGGATTATCATGGATGAATTAAGAACAAACCTTAAAAAAGGAGGAAAGTAGTACCTATTTGAACTTACCCTACACCACTTCTGAAAAACAGAGGTGGTAGATGCCTCTTTGAAACTTTGATTTCCCTATAATTGAACCATTGAAAGATGGCAATGTAGTACCAAGTACCATTAGTATCAAATCTAATAGGAAAGTCAAGAAGAAGAAGTCTATTAAATCTTTAGCTTTATAAATATAGTAACTTGGAATGTTCGGGGTTTAATTAACCCTAACAAATAAAAAAATTTTAAGGAATTTGATAAATGCATATTTGATTATAATTATACACCCATATTTAACATGTTTTGCTTGTTATTTCATAGTTTTGTTGTATATTTGGTTCTTAATTTACTCCAAGTGCATTTATAGGTCATAACTACCTTTATGGAATAAAAGGAGAAGAATTTGGATGAAATCAAAGCATGAAACAAAGATTTAAAGCAACTAACAAAGCATGAAACAAAGATTTGAAGCAACTAAGGACTTACACGACCGTATACAGTGAAGATTGAAGAATTTTAGTTCTGATTGTGTGGTATTACATGCATGTATATCTTAATATGCAAAGCCATATAGTTTCCCTTGTAAGTTTTTGTGCCCATCAGAAATTGCGAATTCAAGTGTTTTTTATTATACACGATCTCTTAAACGCCCATGTAAGTGACTGTGTATATCCCAAAAGTCCTAAATTTTACTATAAAAGGACATGAGTCGAGGCAAATAGGAGGGAGTTAAGTTTTGCAGCAATTTTGAGATGTAAAATAGTTAGAGAGGCGATAATTTTGAACAAGGGACAAGGAAAGCATGAATAATATATCAAGAAATTCAATAGGAAGCAACATCAGACCCGAACTTGTAAAAAGATTCAATAGAATAGAAAGGGAGATTTAGAATTGTGATTTCTTTGTTTTATTTTTTCTTCATGTTTATCTTTGATTTCGTTTTCTATAATTACTAACTAAACATTTTTAGTGTCTAGGTGTGATGAACCCTAGTTTGGGATAACAATACGTTTTAATATTTTATTATATGTAATTAAATTTATTGATTTATTGTGATTCCATTATGTGCTTGTTCTTGTTCTAATATATCCAGAATATTAGTGCATAAATTGATGTCATATGATTAAGATTGAGACATCTTGTTGTATGAATAGATCTACTATAATTGAAAGGATTTGAATACAAACCTAGAGATGACTGACATAAATTCTCTAGATTAGGGTCAAACCAAATAGCTGAATTTATAAATTAATAATGCAATCCTAGGGGTTTTAACTAGAAAATTTCCTATTAATCAACTAATGGATTAGTTCTTAATAGTCTCGAGAAAGTTATTAATATAATATAAGAATTTCTACGATCCAATAATCAATAATATAATTGCATGATAAAAGGTTAATAATTTAATGGTTGCTAGGCGGATTCATCACCTAGACACTATTATTTGATATTGATTTTTCTTCATATTCTACTTGTCGTGAGTTCAAAATTAATTGATCTTGATTTAGTTTATTTGTTTAGCTTTATTTTTAATTAAAAACCAAAAATCTGATTATTAGGCTAGATAATAGAAAAATGGTAACTATTAGTAATTATTGTCTTCATGGAATTGACTTATACTTGCCTGTGCTAGCTACAATTTTACGTGCACTTGCGATAAATTTTAATATTGGTATAGAAAAATAAACAATCAAGTTTTTTGCATCATTGTTGGGGATAATAATATTAGGAAAACCTAGATTTTATTACTCTAGCCATTCTTATTTTATTACGTGTTATTTTTTATTTATTTAATTTAATTTTATTAATTTGTTTAATTTTGCATCTTGTTATAGATTTTGACTCTTGGTCCATTTATGAACCAAAGTAATTCTAAGAGCTTAATCGACGTAGATCTAGAAATTAAGCTAACAATGCACGTAAATGTTCGTAGAGCACAACTAAGGGAATTTGAACTAGATCGTCAAAGAGAAGACTTAGGTTATTAAGTAGACAATAAAGAGTCACACAATATGGCAGACCAACTAAAGACCATGTCTGATTATACTAGACCAGAGTTTACTAGAACAGAGTCCAGCATCATTTGACCGATTTTTAGTGCCAATAACTTTGAGATAAAGCCTAGTATGATCTAGATGGGCACCAATCAGTCCAATTCAATGGACTCAGAGACGAAGACCTAAATGCACAAATGTTATAATTTTTGGGAAATTTATGATATTTTAAAAATAAACAGAGCTAATAATGATGTCATCAGATTGCAATTATTCCCATTTTCTTTAAGGGGAAAGGCCAAGCAAGGGTTAAATTCGATGCCAAGAATGTCACTGACTACATTGGAATAAGTGGCAGAGAAGTTCATGTTGAAATAATTCCCATCAGTTAAGGCTGCTAAATTGAGGAACGACATCTCTTCTTACTCCCAAGCCGAAGCTGAATCATTATACCATACATAAGAGAGGTACAAAGAGAAGCTGAGAAGATGCCCACACTATGGTCTACCACTTTGGATGCAAATCCAAACATTTTACAATGAGCTGAATCAAAACACCAGGTAGTCTATAGATGCAGCAACTGGGGGTGTTTAACAACAAGACTCCAAACTTAATAAAATACATGGCTATAACAATTACTAGTGGTGCATGTCTGAAGTATGAATCAATAAACCAATAGGAGTTTATGAAGTGGACGTGGTGGAACAATTGACGTGCCAAGTGGAAGCCTTGAGCAAAAAGATTGATAAACTTGCGATGGCTCAATAAGGTCGAGTTATGTAATGTGAGGTATACAGGCTAGAGCATCAAGATCAAGATTGTTAAGTAACACAACCTGAGCATGTGGACTATTTGAGAAATGCCTTTAGGCCCTAAAATAATACATAAAGCAACATCTATAATCTAGGATGGAGGAATCACCTGAACTTTTTTCGGGGGAATCAACGCCAAGCGAGAAATAATCCTCCACCTGGATTCCAACAGCAAGCACCTCAACGTAAGAAGCCTAGTTTGGAAGCGATGTTCAATATTGCTCATTAATCTAACGTGAAACATCAGATGACGAAGGCTTCTATACACAACTTGGAGACTCAGATTGACTAACTAGCAAAGATATTAGCTAAAAGAACAAAGAGAAGTTTGCCTAGTACAATGGAAATGAATACTAAGAAACATGAAATGGCAATCACCCAAACGAGTAAGCAAAAGTTCTAAAAAGAAAAGGTGACTAATAAGAGTCACTCATGTAACTAACTGTGTAAGTCTGTGAAAAGCTATAATTCAATGACCTACAAGGTTAGCTACACGACTGTGTAACAGATTGGGTAAGTCTGTGATACAAATTAAAAATGTGTTAACCATTCTGATTCTCATTTTCTTTCTTTCTCTGTCACTTCCCACCGTTGCCCCTTTAATCTCCCGTCCTAATTTTTGAATTTTTTTTCCAAATTAGTGACACACCAAGTAAGTTTTCCTATTATTTTCACTTGTTTATGCATGACTCAATGGGTGTTTAGCATTATTTAGGGATTTTTTTACCCATAAATGCTAGAATTATGAATTTGGGAATTTGTGAGAATTTTTGTGAATTTATGATTAATTATGGTTTAATAGTTGAATATTACAGTTACCCATTAGTTTTATTAATTCAATTTGATGAATTACATATGTATTGGATGAAATTTCAACTTGAATTGCGAAATTATGCAATTATTACTCAATAAGTGTTTAATTGTGATTTTTTTTAAAATAAAAGGAATTGTATTAATACTAGCAAAAGCTACAAAACAACATTACAATGAGTCACTTGGTCTGCCTACAAAGTGAGAAGCATCTAATAGTTACAATGATGTAATACATCAATTGATTATAGCATCCAGTTGTTTTTCAATCCTTGGCTAAGTGTATGTTGTTTGGCAATAAAAGTTGCTCATAGCTAGTTCATTATATTGTCTGCTAATTGATATTTTCCTTCTTTACTTCCTCTGTACAATCTTTTGTTCCTTTCCCTCCATATGGAATAGATAGTAGTAGTAAAAGTTGTTTTGATGAGCAGACCATTTGATTTACCTTACTTATGCTGATCCATATTAAGTGTCTCCAACTAATCGAAAATGTAGCTAGGAAGTTATAGCATGTCTATGATTATGCTCCAAATTGTTCTTGAATAGCTGCAACTGAAGTATAAATGATTTCTGCTCTCATTTGTATGTTTATAAAGAACATATATTGATCATATTCTAAATCATCTATCTTTGGTTCTAAGTCTATTTTTGAGCACTAGCCAAGAGAAAACTGAAGCTTTTGGATTTAAGGATTGCTTCCATATAATATCAAAGAAAGGAACAATCTCCTCTCTTGTGTCATCAATTTCCATATTTTAAGCTAGCAGATTACGAAAGGGCATAATTTTTGATTTAATTTTTAAAGATTAGATTTGGTAAAAGATGGTAAGGGAATTAGGTAATAAAATCAGGAGAAGCGATATTCCTAATTGAGATTCTATTTAATTAAGATGTATGCTAAATTTAGGTAAGAATTTAATATAATTAATAAAATTTAATTTGATTTAAATTTGATACATATATCTTATTATATTATGTGCTATCTACGTAAAACAATAAGATCCACATATTTATTTAAATTATTAAATTTGTGTCACATTAACATTAACATAAAACTTAACACATAAAATTTTAACTCCAGCTAAATTTTTGTTCAATTCATGGTTTATTTTAAACATTTTACAAACGTTAATACTTATTTTAAAGACTTTTAAAAGAGTCATATTCATATTTTTGCCAATTTTTGGTGAATTCATTTCAAAGTTTTAAAGAGAACCTTTTAAAGCAAGAAATTAAGTCTCCATTTAACCAAAATGAAACCAGTTTTCTTCCGCTCATTTACGCTTTGGAACTCTTAAACTCAAGGGAAATGATTTATTTAAATAAAAATTTCACCACACTTTAAATTATCATATCAGACTATACTGACAAGATAGCCTTAATAGTTCTTAATATGTACTGAGGAAGTTAAGGAGTTGGATACACTTATATTTTCAAAATGATCACCCACAACACATTGCAAAGATCTATTTGTAATTTTGAATGCCTAGTTGCTTGCTAACATTAAAAATTACATATAGATGAATACAAGTTCCACATAATTAGGTCAGGAAACTAGGGTGAAAAAACTCATTGTCCAACTTGATCATGCAGAATGCTATGGACTCGAAGAGAGTAGAAAACTTCATTATTGTTGACATTCCCAAGAGATTAACAAGGGGCAAATGGTCATCCAAACTAAAATCATTAAGAAATGTGATATCCAGTTAAATTTTGTTGGAAGGAAGCCCTACTATTTCCTACTCCAGGAAGTTCTTTCCTGACTAGGGAAAACACATGTCAACATGAAGAGGACCTTGTATTCGACATTAAAATTGAGTTGGAATGATATATTTCAAATGGTAAAGGTACGTTGCAATTTTTAGAAACTTCTAATTAGAAGAGACTAAAACTACTAGAGGTGAGATTTTGCTATTCAATACTAAAGTGATGTTCATTTGAAATGTTTCATTGAATGGTTTGATTCTGTTGCTTTCAACACATTTTTACTAATCTTTTCAGTACAATGCAACTAATAAAAATTTCTCATGTTTTTCAGGCCTCATAAGGATTAGAGAATTGCTTTTTCTTTCTAAAGAACTACTTATACGTAGTGAACATGTAGTTAGGTCATGGAATCTGGGTTAACCATAACTCACTCACATGCAGTACGAAAAAAAGGAGAAAAAGTGATTAAACTGTTTCCAAATGCCTGTTAGAGGATGTAATCCTAAGAATGTTGTCATAATGTTTACTTTAGATGTCTGGAATCTTTGTCTCTATCGACTATGTTGTGCAGGCTGGGGAAGAGAGATAGAAGAGTAAATCTCAAGCAAACAACACAACCAACTCTAGTTTATTTGCTAATCACACAAATTGTGAGGAAGAAGACACTTACCTCTTAGCAGAGACTCCACTCCTTTCTACCAGTGTTGGAGAGGAAGGATCTTGCAGTCATTAAGCCCTAAATAGAGTGATATAAGATTAGTAGAAGTAGATAATGGTTGAGTTGTACAGGATTCTATATCTTACCTTGGTCGACCAGCTTGAAGATGAAGAACCCACTCGGTGCCCTAATTTGGAAGCTTATTGAGTCTCTATTTTAGTGGAGACACTTTGTTTACGTGATACAGAAATCATCGTTAGTTAACTCTTCTTACATCTACCCATCGCACGTTGTCGTTTTCGTTTCTTCTAACTTTAGCTTTGTTCTACAATGTGGTTTTGACTTTAAATACAGATGAATTTTAGTTTCTCTCGTATGTAGGAGTGGCTAACTATATTTTTGTATTATCTTTCAAATTATTTTTATAAAATTTAATTTTTCAAAAAGAAAGTTTCTCATTTGTAATCAGAAAATCATAGGTTTAAGTCATAAAAATAACCTTTCGTAAAATACAAAGGTAAGATTATGTACATCTATGATCTTCCTTAGACTCCCACAAAATAGGGAGCCTTGTGTAACGGGTACATTAACTTTGACTTTGACTTTCGGTATAATGCAACAAATACATGTCTTGTCACTTGGATGATATAAGAAAAAATATTGTTAAAGAATATATTTTCAATATAATATAATTCAAGTTTCATGATGAGGATAAAAGGCAAAAGAGAATAATCCTGCCTTCACCATCTGTTTTAATCAAACACTACCTCATCACATGAGACCTTTTAGAATCCACAAAGCTTTTTATCCACCCTAAAAGTACCATCACCTACCACACTCTTATCTTTCTATTAGATTGAACAATAAACCTAAAAATGTGCACATATGAAAATTGAAGTTTAGACTTATAATAAAGTGCATATCAATTTGGGGATAGGAAAGCCATATTCAAACTTTAATAGAAATTGTCGATAAGAAACAACCTAACAACTAAAGACAAATAAGCCACAATCTTAACTGGTATCTGCCTATCCAGTAAACATGCAATTGGTGGTTAATATTCTAATATGAGAACAATTTCATTTAACTCGTTTCATGGCTGACTGAAATAGTTTCTATATTCTCATAATGGATACGAGTGCATGGTTATACAAAATTAATCTATAATTTGGCAGCCCATGACAACCCTAGCAGAGTAGCAGTCCTTAAATCAGGATTATAAGCAAGTATGTAAGAAAGGTAGGTAACCAAGTCTCCTATGCGATCAAGTTTCGTAGGATCTGGGTTTTTTCTCATATTACTTTACGGAGAATCAGTAGGTGTAAGGGAGTGTGAATGTGATAAACCCAAATGACCCAGAGTTAAAAGCCCACAATATTTTTTAATTTTTAAATATGTAATAATTTTATTTACATTAAGATACAAATATTTCACAAAATTTAATAATATTAATAATAAAAATAACCCAGATAAGATGTGGATGAGGACTATGAGTTCGTGTCGTTGGGGTTTCCTATTATTCTTGGCTTCTCTCTCTCTCCAATTTTTTGCAGGTTTGTTTCTTAGATCGCTTCCCATCAGACCCTTTTGCAAATTCTCATGTTTGCTATTTTTTATTTGTAAAGTCTCTAAAGCTGAGCCCTTTAGTTGCAATCTCATGATGTTTTGATCATAGAAAACAAAAAGGATATTAGAAAGATTGGTGATTTGGTTTGATCCAATACAAGCGAAGTTAACATGCTTAGAGGAGTTTTTTTTCTAAAAGAAAGTCAATTAAATTCTCTGAATTCAGATATTGAGCTTCCGGAGAATTAATTTTGTTTGGGATTTGGAAGAGCAATTCTTTGTAATTGTTTTGGGAATAGAGGGAGGAGTTGGGTGAGGAAGAACTCTTTTGGGTCTTTGTTTCTTTTATCTTATAGTCAGTTTTTCGCTTCATTTTCTTGTTAACCAACTGAAATGGAGCTTGATAGTAAATACATTGTTATTAATTGTTTATAATCTTAGGACTCTGGAACCTTTGCAATTTGGGATGTTTTGCACTATCTATTTTGTACTTAAATTTTCTTCTTTCCAGGCATTTCTGACTCTTCCAGTCCCAAAAATGGCACCATAGTTGACTCTTGGGGCTGTGGTAGTAGGCTTGTTCTCAAATTTCCTTTTCAAGCTGTGGCAAAAGAAGAAAGGAGAAGAATAGTATGCTAGTCTTCTGAAGTTGTTTGAAGAGGATGATGAGCTTGAGGTTGAACTTGGACTCCACGAATGATGTTTTCTGCTGCCTAAAATTTGAATCGGTTATGGTCAAGGTGCGTTTATACTTGTGTTGTTGTTGGCATTTTGCCCATTTCTTTTATAGTAACTTGAGTGTGTAATTTTACTAATTGAATTAAACTTTTATTGTTTAAACGCTACAAGCATTTCTATTATTCTTTCCGCATAGACTTCCTACTTGGTTATATGTTATTGTAATTAGTTTTCTGAACCATAAGCAGTTGGGTTTACACTCTATCTTAATTAATAGTTGCGTGTAATTTCTTTATGAGTAGATAACAATCTCAACATGGTAATATGGAAATTAATCACTGGTTATCTTCTGCCACTATTGTATTGGCTTCTTTACTTCTACTTCACAGTCTTGGAATATGAGATGATTATGCTCACGAGTATGATTGAGGGACCTTTTTCGTTATTACTACAAATTGGAGTCTGCACCTTTCTATATGTGTTTTCTTTTACTGTTAGACCCCTTTCTTGAACGCTCCCTTGCTACTAGTACGTGCTAACAAAAAGGTTTTTCCTCCCATTGTCTTCAAATTTTGGTTTTGCTCAGATATTTTTTGTTCTTTGTGGGTGAGTATAACTCATATAACGAACAATTGGCATATGCTTCAACTAAATAAATGTTAGCACTACGTTTAGAGTCTCTTAGAAATTTCACCATAGGCCCAATATGCAATAAAGAAAGTTTAGGCATTGTACATGGCATCACTTATACAGTAACCAGGCAGCTTCATATCTGCAAGTGAACCTGTAGTAAACAACTTCAGAGTCTCTCAAAACTGCTTGTCTCACTGTGGGCCAACATTGGGATGAATTGAAGTTGATTTAATTTAATTTTCACAATATCTTTCTAATAATTACACATAATGAAATGCTTAATGTAGAAAGAAACATGAGCATATTGTCATCTGTGAGTATTCTTGCAAAAAAAATATTGAAATAAAATAGAAACAAGTAAAAGAGGCTATAGGATAGAGAATTGTCATAGCAAGAAATAATTTGTCATTAGCTATCTGAATATTCTTCAAATAACTCACATTAAATGCTATTTTTAGTATAAACAAAAGACTGCCCTTGAATAAAAAACATAGATTTATTAATTAATTGAGATTTTATTACTTAGAGAATAAATAGATTCTTCTTAATTTAAGGAGGTAATTAGGGTTGTATTGTCCTATATATTCCTTATACTATTCACAGAAAAATTAAGGAAGAATTACTTTGTCTTTTTTGTTTATGGTTTCAAAGTCATGGCTCTTCTACAATATTTCTTTCTTTCTTCATTCAAATCAGTCCTAAATGGACTATCGCTTAGCAATGACTGGCCAATAAAGAAACTCCTCATCCTCTAATGATGATTTCAACAGTTCGAGTGAGACTAATCTCAGTGTTATGATAAGCAACGTACAACGTAATTGTGATCTTCTTAGCTCAAATTTGCCTTTTCAATTAATGGATCATAGGTTGAATTGTCATGGTTTCCTGGAATGGTTGCAAACAATAAAGTTGGCCATTGACAATAGAGGAAAACTCAGGTATTTGACTGGAAAGACAACAAGGTCGGCTTCAAATGATCCAAATATTACAATATGGAGGTCTGGAAATTCTTTGATCACAGCTTCCATGGAATTAATCACCCAAGCTATGATCAAAGAATTTTCAGACCTCCATATTGCAATATGAATTTTCAAACTAAAAATGAAACTATGGAAAGCCAAGCAAGGAGACCGTGACGTTACATTATTTTATAACGAACTTGTAACTTATGTTCTGAAGATGATTGAGACTATTCGAACGACAGTGTCTGACATAAAAAAAGGGAGTGAAACGATAGAGTTTATGTTTTTCTCGTAAGATTGAACCAATAATTGGATGAAGTTAGAGGCTGAATTTTTGGAATCAAACCTTTACCCTCTATCAAAGAGGTTTTCTTAAAAGTGAGAGAGGAGATGAGGCGGAAAGTGATGATTGGCAACACCAGATCAAAGGCTGAAGGTTCTGCACTCATGTTGAAAGGAATAGAGACTGAGAGAGAGAAAAAACAACATAAAGAAATTGTGTGATCACTGTAAACGTGATTCACACACCCGAGAAACATGTTGGAAAATTTATGGGAACCTGAAAAATTGGAAGAAAAACAATTTAGAGACAATCGTACCTCCTAAGCCAACATTATTGAGTCCAAGCCCAAAATGTCTTCTGGTATGCAGCCTTTCACAAAGGAACAGATAGAGCAAATTTGTAAATTTTTTAGTCTCAAAATTTCTTTAGTCCAAATCTTACTTGTTCTTTAATTCAAAAAGGTAATTATCTAGTTGCCTTTTGTTTGAGTGTCAATTCAGACCATTCTTGGATAATTGATTATGAGGCAACAAATCATATGACTAGGTCCTCTAAATTGTTTTTTTTTCCTATAGTCCTTGTGTAGGAAATCAAGAGTAAAAATAGTTGATGGTTCCTAATCAACTGTAGTTGGGAAAGGATCAATTGTTCTTTCCCCTAATCTTACACTCCATAATGTTCTTTATGTTCCTAAATTATCCTGCAATTTGTATCAGTCAGTAAAATAACTATTGACCAAAATTGTCTAGCTAATTTTTCTTCACGTGAATGTTAATTCCAAGATTTGAATACGGGGAAGATGATTTGCAAGGTCAAACAGGCAAATAGGCAATCTTAGAGAACTTGTCTTAATAATATTTCAATACTTCATAAAAATAAAATTATGTTAATGGCATTTTAGATTTGCACATCTTTCATTATATGAGACATTTGTTTCTGAAGTTTTTTACAAATGAAGATCTATCTTATTTCAGTGTGAAATTTGTTAGATTGCCAAACATCATCGAACATCTTTTCCAACACAAGCTTACAAGGCCACAAAACCCTTCACTATAATCCATATTGATATTTAGGGACCTTTGAGAAAAAAAAACTAGAAAAAGATGGTCCATAACTTTTATTAATGACCACACTAGAATTACTTAGTTATTTTTACTCAATGAGAAGTCAGATGTTGAGAGGGTGTTTCAAAATTTTTATAACATGATCTAAACACAACTTCAAACTAGAATTTAAGTTTTTAGAAGTGATCATGGGAAAGAATATTTCAATAAGGGTTTAAGGAATTGTTTTTGTTGAAAAAGGTATTATTTATCAAAGCTCATGTATTAACATCCCACAACAAAATGGAATAACAGAAAGAAAAGGTAAACATTTATTAGAAATTGCTAAATCTCTAATGTTTTCAACTAATACTCCTAAAGACTTATAGAGTGAGGCTATCCTAATAGCTACATGTTTGATCAATACAATGCCTTCAGAAGCTTTAAAGTTTCAAACACCTCTTCATTGTTTTAATAAATGTTTTCCTTCATCTCGATTATCATATGATCTCCCTTTTAAAGTATTTGGGTGTACTGCATTTGTTCATATTCATGACAACAATCAGGAAAACTTGATCCTAAAGCATGAAAATGTGTTTGTATTGGTTATCCTTCCACTCAAAAAGGGTACAGTTGCTTTAATCCAATAACCAAAAGGTTTTTTATTTCCATGGATGTCACCTAGTTTTAAGATAAATATTTTTTTCTCTCACCTCATCTTCAGGGGGAGACACATAGTGAAGATTTGTTTTTGATATTTATGAGAATGATGTAGATATTTTCTATAATCCTGATTCAAACACGCTTGGTGTCTTGAATAATGAAAATAAGGATTCATCTTCAGTGCCTTTATAAATTCAATTTCAAGAAAAGAATGAAATGTGTGCAAGACAAGATGGAAATTGTTTTAAAGGGAAAATATTTTTGAGAAAATATCCAGAACGACAAAAAAGTACAAACAGCTTGCAACATGGTTAAAAGTCTTAACCAAGAAATAAATTCAGAAAGTAGAGACTAACCAGGTAAATTTCAGATTGTATCGTTTGAACCAATTTCTATTTCAAAGTTAGATGAAATCTTAGATTTACTCATTGCTCTTGGGAAAGTTGTATAACTTCTTATCATATCAAAGTCTATCTCCATCATTTCAAGCATTTACTTCTAAGTTATCCAATGTTTCCATTCCTAAGAATATAAAGGAGGCTTTAAATATTCCTGAGTGGAGGGATGCAGTCCCAAAGGAGGTGATAGCTTTGGAGAAAAATAGAACGTAGGAGAAAGTTGATCTTCTGAAAGGGAAAACATTGGTTGGATGTAAATGCAAACTCCTGGCATAGATTATTCAGAAACTTTTTCACCTGTTGCTAAGTTAAATACTGTGAGAGTATTGCTTTCTATTGCAGTTAATCTAGATTGGACTCTATATTAGTTGGATGTGAAAAATATCTTCATAAATGCAGATTTAGAAGAATAAGTGTATATAGAGCCTCCCCTAGGATTTAATGAAAGCTTCGAAAAAAGGATATGCAAACTAAAAAAATTTATATGGGTTGAAACAATCACCAAGGGCCTAGTTTGAAAGATTCACAAGATTTGTAAAGTCTCAAGATTTCTTATAGGGGTAGTTTGATCATTCTCTATTTATAAAAACTTCTACGGAAGGAAGTACTGCGATTATAATTGTGTATGTAGACAATATTATCCTCACTAGCAATGATTTTGAGGAAATTGAAATTCTTAAAAAGAATCTCTTAAAGGAGTTTGAAATCAAAGACATGGGGTGACTTAGATTCTTCCTAGGGATGGAAATTGCTGGATCTAAGAAGGGCGTAATAGTCTCCCAACATAAGTATATCCTGGACCTTCTAGAAGAAACTGGAATGTGTGGATATAAACCATCAGATACTCCTATGGAATTTAACTTAAAGCTACGTGAAGTTAAGGAAGAAGTTCTAGTAGATACAGATCGGTATTAACTACTAGTAGGAAAGTTAATCTATTTATCTCACACCAGATCAAATATTTCCTTTGCTGTAAGTGTGGTTAGTCAGTTTATGCATGCTCCTATGAAGAAAACTTCGAAGCATTGTACAAAATCTTAAGATACTTAAAGGGAACTCCAAGGAAAGGATTATTCTTCAATAAAAGTGATCAAAGGAGAGATGAAGTCTACACTAGTGCAGATTAGGCAGGGCCTCTTACTGACAAAAGATCAACTTCTGGGTATTGCACATATCTATAGGGAAATCTAGTATCCTGGAAGAGTAGAAAACAAATTGTGGTAGCCAGAAGTTGTTTGGAGGTAAAATATAGGACAATGACTTGAGGAATTTGTGAAATAATTTGGCTTAAAAAGAGTAATGGGAGAACTTAAGAAACTAGTGGAGCATCCAATGAAGTTGTTTTATGATAACAAAGCATCTATTAGTATTGCCAACAATCTGGTTCAACATGATCGAATGAAGCATGTATAGATTGATAGACATTTTATAAAAGAAAAACTTGGAAGTGGACTCATTTGCATACCATTTGTACCTATAGCACAATAAGTTGCTGATCTCTTCACCAAAGGCTCCTAAGATAGAATTTTGAGTTCTTTGTAAGCAGGTTGGGCATGATCAATATCTATACACCAACTTGAGGGAGAGTGTTGATATTATGGAAATAATCAGCTAATTATCTCTAGAGATAATTAGCTGATTAGCTATAGATAATTAGTTGATATTTTATATTACTTAGAGAATAAATAGATTCTTCTTAATTTAAGAAGGTAATTAGGGTCATATTGTCTTATATATTTCTTGTACTATTTATAGAAAAATTAAGGAAGAATTACTTTGTCTTCTTTCTCCAATATTATGATGACATAGGAGACTGTACTTGAGAAAAAAAACTCTAGTATTGTGGTTAAAATAAGCTGGTGGTGAAGATGGTTTGAAATCATTGTTACACCCCTTGATCTATCTAGTTGCCTATAATTTGTTTGATACCCTAAGCAAGTGTCAAGTGTGGATAGACTGTCTTAAGAGCATATTGTACTCTTTCCCTGCGTGCAGGCATGTGTTTGTGCATCTAACCTTGTTTGTCAATCTCTTCTTATTTATGTTCCGTGTCATTCTGCTTTTATGTTGTGTATGAGTTAGAGTAATAATCAATCAATTACTTAGTTCCTCATCTCTCTCTCTTTCTCAAATTCAGAAAGCGATGTTTAACACCTGTTTCCTCTTTCCCTTCATGTTTCACACTATTAATTTCCCCTCACAATGGTCACTATTTTCATAATTGCTCTAATCTCGACCTCTGATTCATCATTGACATCTTCATAAATTATTCCATCCTATGTTAGTGGCTTTATAATCAGAATTCCAGTCTAATTATATTCATATGGTTTCTGAATTTCTACTAGTAATGGACAGTATCGCCTGTCATTTTCTAAATCATGTGTTCCATTGTTCTAACCTGTATATCTGCTGTTTTGGTATTAAGCAGTTTCTTTCAAAACAGAACTCATATTGTTGATGATGCTGGGTATTGACAAAATTTTATGCACCTGTATGCTTTTCGGGTTTAACTGGAGTTTCCCCACAAGGAGACCTGGTTCTCGTTGACCACAATTGAGATTCTGATTCAATGCACTGAGGTTAGATTTTATCAGACTAGGTGATGTAATATTTCTAATGACATATTCAAGTCAATACTACAATCAAATTTGAGTTTCTTTTCTATATTGAAAGGAGATCCTGCGGTGTATAAGATTCACGAAGACATAAGGGTTGCATTCTCAGTTTGTAAAGTTGAATACATATAGACTTACGAAGTGTGTAAAAATCAGTTCTTTTAGATATGAAACATGTTGAATCTATTGGCCATTCTTTTCTTTATTTCTTTTTTTATGTGAAACATATTGAATTCATAAGCTCCCAGTTGTTGTCAAGGATGAGATGATGTGTCTTACAGACTTTTGGGGTCACATTTATGCTCTATGTGCAGCAATACCATACCCAAGAGTGTGAAATTTCTTGTTCCCTTTCCATCTTCATAACTCTGCTGGGTGCTACCACTAAGCAATTAAAGGAGGTGATCCCAGCACCTCATCACCAGAAACCGGCTCTCAAAAAATCTGCTTCATTTGTAATCTGTTT
>JANZXP010126163.1:0-16303 GCA_027576715.1 Erythroxylum flavicans
GGGATTTATAAGGACTTTGGGCTCTCCACCCTCATAAGCTAGCTTTTGGGGTTGGTTCTCCCATAAGTCCTTATCAGCACCGTATCACCTAATTTGGCTAATCACGTAATCTTAGCCTAATAAATCTCCTATCATCACGCTAACACTCCCCTTCAAGTTGGGGAGAAAATGTCTATGAGACCCAACTTGCCAATGGTTGTCTTGAACATTCTTTCTACCACTCCCTTCGTAAGTACATCAGCCCATTGCACATTCAATCGTGTAAAACCAAAAATAATAATGTTGTCATCAAGTTTCTCCCTAATAAAGTGTCTATCAATCTCTACGTGTTTTGTCCGATCATATTGTACTGAGTTCTCTGCGATTTGAATTGCAGCCTTATTGTCGCATCACAATCTCATGGTTAACCTATGTTCAATACCAATATCATATAATACTCTTTTTTACCCATAGTAATTCACATAGGCATTGTGTCATAGCTCTGAATTCAGCTTCTGCGCTCTACCTCACTACAACCTTTTGTTTTTTACTTCTCCACGACACAAGGTTGCCCCCAACAAATGTAAGATAACCCGTAGTTGATTTTCTTATATCTTGGTCACCACCCCAATCTGCGTCACTAAATCCTTCTACTTGTGTGCTTCCATTTCGAGCATACAATATTCCCCTACCTGGTGCATTTTTTTAGATATCTGAGTATGCTATATACTGCATTCCAGTGTACTTGCTTCAGTGTATGCATAAATTTGCTAACCATGCTAACAGTATAAGCTAAGTCCGGACGCGTGTGTGTCAAGTAGATCAACCTACCCACAAGTTGCTGGTACCTTTCCATATCTACAATGTCTCCTTCTACAGCTTCGCTCAATCGATGATTTGCTTAAATTGGTGTATTAGCTGGTTTACTTGAGATCATGCTAGTTTCGGCCAAGAGATCCAGTGCATATTTCCTCTGACATAAGAATATTCCTTTCTCTGAGTGTGAAATTTCAATTCCCAAGAAATATTGAAGTTGCCCAAGATCTTTCATTTCAAACTTTGTTGCCAAGTAATCCTACACTCGAGCCATCTCCTCATCATCATCACCTCCTGTGAGAATCATATCATCCACATATACACTCAAAAATGTGATTTTCCTATTTCGACTCTTCACAAACAAAGTATGATCTGCATTGCTTTGGTTGAAACCAAACTTCTTCATCTCTTTTGTGAATCTCCCAAACCAAGCTCTTGGAGATTGTTTCAATCCATATAATGCTTTATAGAGCCTACATACCTTGCCTTCATGATTCATATTACAATTTATGCCAGGTGGAAAGTCCATATAGACTTCCTCCTCCAAGTCTCTGTTCAAAAATGCATTCTTGACGTCAAATTATTTCAGACTCCATCCGAGATTTGCAGCTAACGAAATCAAAATTTGGATGGTATTAAGCTTGGCTACTAGTGCAAAGGTCTCTAGATAATCAATGCCATGTTTCTGTGTGTAGCCTTTAGCCACCAATCTAGCTTTATACCTGTCAATACTTCCATCTGGATTAAGCTTCAGTGTAAATACCCACTTACAGCTGACTGGCTAAGTCCATAACTCCCCATGTTTTATTCTTCCAAAGAGCCTCCAATTCTTCATTCATAGCCTGTACCCACTTTGCATCCTACAACGCTTCTTGTACACTGTTAAGAATAGAAATATTGGATAATTGATTCACAGTTAGAGCATATGGACGAGATATGCGATGGGTTGACACATGATTTTAATTGGATATTTACCTTTGGCTTTAATGGTAGGTTCATATTGTTTTTTTGGAACTCCTCCATTTTCCCTTTTATGGTAAAACACGAGAAGATTCAGGTTTCATACTTACCTGATTTATGGGTTGTTCAGTAGGACTTTGACTAGGAGAGACCTCTGGTACCGGTGTTAGACAAGCTTCTCTTCTATCATGATCAACATGTTCATCTTCCACTGGTTCTTGCCCTCTCCCCCTGTCTTCTACAGCCCTTTGGTGTGCTTCGGTTTCATCTGAATTTTCTATAACTTCTTGATCAGATGGTGATTCACATTCAGGTATACGGCTACGTTCTTCTGGCCTTGTTTCAGGGTTGGAGTGCAGTTCAAAAATATCATCATAAGAAGCAATTTTTCCAACATTTCCTGATGGCTCCCCCTGAAAAATTGGCTCGGAATTGCCTGGGTCATAGAATGGTTGGGTTTCATGGAAGGAAACATCCAAAGAGATATGCATTTTATGAGAGATAGGGTCATAACACCGATAACCTTTTTTAAATTCAGAGTATTCCACAAAAATACATTTCTTGGCACATGGTTCAAGTTTGTTTCGAAGGGGTTTGGGCATATGAACAAACACGATGCACCCAAAAATTCGTGGTTTTAGGTTCGGTTGATGAGGGTGAGAAAAAATGGCTTCAAGTTTTTGTTGGGTGTTTGGTGTTGGATAACACGAGAAGGGACTCGATTGATCAAATAAACCGATGCTTTGACTGCTTCACCCCAATAGAACTTTGGTACATTCTTTCCAAATAAGCATGCCCGTACCACTTCCATTATTTGACGATTCTTTCGTTCAGCCAAACTGTTTTGTTAAGGTGTATATATACTTGATGTATGATGCTTGATTCCATTCTCCTTTAAATATTGTTGCAAGGAAGCTTCCATGAACTCCATGGCATTATCGGTTTGCCACACTTTGAGGAAAGTATTGTACTAAGTACGGACTTGTGCATGAAATTCTCTAAATGCAGCACCTGCATTACGTTTTTGTTTCAACAAGCAAACCCACGTAAACTGAGTACACTCATCAATAAATGTAATGAAGTATCGAGCATGGGAGAAGGAAGGAATTTTTGCAAGGCCCCAAATATGACTATGAATAACAGAAAAAGGTTCTGAGCTTTTATTCAAAGATGGAAAATGTGAAATCCTATGACTTTTTGCCAATTCACGCACATCACACTTTAAGTCTAAAATCTCAATGTCACCAACCAAATGAGGCTTAAGTTTCTATAAATAAATAAAAGAAACATGGCCGAGACGTCGATGCCAAAGCCATAAATCATCATGTATCTTTCCAGAAGTCACTACATGACACCATCTCTTATTTCCTTCTGTAGTAAAATCTAAATAGTAGAGATTGTCTCGTCTAACACCATAACCAAGTGTCTTCCTCGTTAAGATGTCCTGAAAGACACAAAAAGTTGGCCAAAAAGAAACAATACAATTAAGAGCAACTATTACTCGTGCAACAGATAAAAGATTTTGGGTAATACCAGGAACAACAAGGACATGATCAAGAGTTAATTCATCAGTTAGCTCTGCTTTACCACTGCCAACAATAGGTGAGGTACCCCCATTGGCAGTGGTAATTTCGGTTGATTCACAAGCTTGAATTTTAGTAAGAGTTTCAGGGTCAGTAACCATATGGTTCGAAGCTCCGGAGTCAATTGTCCAAGATTTCTTCTGTTTAGTAACAGAAAAAGCATTAGGAGAAGAGGGTTTACCTGTTTCAGCAATATTTGCCGCTGGGGAAGGATTACTTTTCTTAACCTCCATGGTTGCACTACCTACGCCTTTGGTAACATTCTTCCGTGGCTTCTTTGTAAAGTCCCACCACTCTGGGTAGCCTATGAGTTCATAACACCTTTGTTTGGTGTGACCTGATTCTCCACAATGAGTGCAATTGAGGGTGTTCAATTTATTCACTGGATTTCGCGGCTTCGAACGTTGAGCTACCAAGGCTGTTACTTCTGACATGGCTCGCCCGCTAGAGTTCATAGTCTGACACTGCTATTGTACCCTTCGCACATAGGCATAGGATCAACTTAGGGTTCTTCCGTAAGATTTCTTCTTGTACTTATTGGAATTCCCCATCAAGGCCATTGAGGAATATATATACCCTTATGCGATGAATAAATGATTGTTCATGAAGAAGTTCATCAACGCCAGTAGCTTGATACTCCAACAATTGATCGATCTCTTGAAAAATCAAAAGAAGTTCAATGTAGTACGTGGACAAAGGTCTACCATTTTGTTGAGAAGTGAAGGATTTTTGGTTGAGTTCAAACAATCCCGTTTCATTTGAACTGTCATAATAGGTTCTAGCAACCGCATCCCAGATGTCCTTGGCCGTTGCTAACCTCACAAATTGTGTCATTAGTGAAGGAATCATGGAGTCAACTAACCAGCTCTTGACTTTGTTATTCTCCGTGACCCATGTGTTGTATTTCGGATCTGACACATCAGGTTTCTTCTCCGTGCCCGTCAAGAATCCAAGCTTATTGCGAGCTGCAATGCCCATTTCCATTATCTACGACCATAAAGGGTAGTTCGCCTCATCAAGTATGATGGCATTTGGAAGAGCCCCTCCATCTTGCTGCACAATAATAGGATGGTTGGCCGTGAGGTTCGAGAGTTCGAGTTTTTCAGGTATTGCAAGTGGGTGCGAAGCAGAAGGTGATGAGAGGTCTGAGTTTATGCCCTCCATCGCGTCTCTGATACCATGTAGAGAAAGAGAGGCGATGGAGTATGAATTCGTCTTCTTCCATTAGGGTTATACAATATTATTTATACTAATTACAAGATATGCACCATATTTACAAGATATGCACCGTATCACCTAAATTGACTGGTCACGTAATCTTAGCCTAATAAATCTCCTATCATCACGCCAACAACAAGTAATCTCAACAGCGAGATGGTGATCCATGTATGTGGGTTGAAGCTAGACTTAAGGGAAAATAGCCGATCCCCTTTCCTAGTAAACTTTGGCCTGCGAGCTTTACCCCTGGCCTGCTGCAATATGCCTCCCGACTTTCGTTTTGATCCATTCCTCAAAGTCCTTTTGGGTCCAGCAGATGAAGACGCCAGCCTACTAATCCTTTGCTTGGCTTTTTCAACTAATGCTTCCAATTTAAAGCGTTGTCTGAACCCTAGAGCAGTGTGAGTATGTGTTGACTATGTAAGGCCATTATTCTCTTCCCTTGTGAACTCCTTGTCTGTCAGAAGTGAAAACCTCGAGCCTCCTAGTTGATTAGCCTCCCTGTGACTATGTGTGTCTCTCGACTCCTAACGTTTCTTTGATATTCGTGAATTCTTCAGTTGAACCTGAATCCAAGGTCCGCAGCCGTTGGAGTTCACTGCCAGTTGCTGAGCTGCTGGTGCAACAGCCATACCCGTCCTCCCTGACGCCCCTTCACCCTCTCTGGAGATCGGATTATGGGTTTTAGGTGGAGCATGTTGTTTCTTTAGACAAACACTAGAGTTATGCCCCACAATACCACAATTGAAGCAAAGTTGTGAGAGACCTTCGTAGGCCACCATTAACGTCTCACCATCGAGCTCCACACTTGAATGTAGCGGGACATTTAAATCAATGTCGACGGCAACTCATGCAAATTTACCCCGCTGAGCCTGCAAGGTTGCTTCATCAATCTTGACTTTATTACCCACCAAATTCCCCATAGCTGTTAGGATCATTGGGTGATAACATGCAATGGACAATTTTGGGAACTGAATTCATACCACAGCTCTGGTGATTTGTCCCTAAGATGTTGAACGGGAAGAGCTTGTCCAAATATTACCCACGGACCATTAGTCAAGGCACTAAGGAAATCATCTTCTTCAATGAAATTTACGAGGAAGTAGTCGTAATCCGAACAAAGTTGATTTGATGTTAACATATTAAATTTTATTTGATTTAAGTTTAATTCAAAATATTCTTACAAATACAAATAACTCCAATTATTTTTCTTTGTGCTATTAATAAATTAATTTAGATTTATTTTGGCTAAATTAATAAAAATTAACTTTTTTTTATAAAATATGTCTAAAATCTAAATAGGCTCAAGTCTAAATACTTTTGGATTAAATCCAATTCGAATTGGTCCGCTACTATTCCATATCTCTCATCTCGTGGGGGTCCAATTCCTTTTTTTCCAAAAAATATCTTACTTTTATACTATAGTTATAGAATGAGAGTCGAGATAAGTCAATCAAGAAAAGTATATTTCTTTATATTTACTCTTAATTCTTATTTGTTTCGAAATAAAAAGAGATTAAGTTTTTTCTTTCTAATAATTTTTCTCTTCTTTAAACTTAAACAAGATCATTACACTTGTATTTAAAATATTTTCATATCAATATCATTTAAATCATTTTTTTAAAATAAATTTCAATTTAATATTGAGTTATTAATAAATTTACAGTAATAAAATTAATTAGTGTATATTAAGTAATTGATATTTGGCTTACAACCTATCTAACAATTAAACTTTTAATCAAATTAAATAATTCAACTATCTATCATTTAGTTTAGATAAATGATAAGAATTTAATAGGAAGTAATGCGTTGACAAAAATTTTCATTTGTTCTTAAGCTTAAGATTCACGTTATCTTTTGTTGAGATAACGTGATACAGACGATCTATTTGCGTGATTATATAATCTATGAACTAAACAAGTTAATAAAACTTTAGATACCCTACGAAGAATTAGAATAAGTAATGACATATCTGTAACATTATATAGAATGACAATAAGCTAATTAAACCTTAGCTGACACATCTCCTAACTACTCTGACTTTCAAACCATGTTTCATATGAAGAATCACGGAAAGATTAGGAACCACAGGGTGTTCCTCCACTACCTGAATTTGGTAGCTGTGGATAACAGAAGCAGCAACTACCTTGATTTCAGTTAACGCCACTTCTTTGCCAAGACAAGTCCTTGGACCTGCATTGAAAGCTAAGAACTTGCTTGGTGGCTCATATTTATTCCTACCTGACTCTGTAATCCACCTTTCTGGCTTGAATTCTGAGCAATCTTCACCCCATATTGATTTGATTCTTGCCATTGCATATAGCGAAAACAGTATTTCCTTCTTTGGATCAATACGGTGGCCACTTGGAAGAACGTCGGCCTTCAATGGAGCTTTGTGTTGAAAAGGAACAGGAGGGTAGAGTCTTAGTGATTCACAAACTGCGCCGTGAAAAAAAAGTAGATCTTTTAGTTCATGTGGGTCAAAAAGCGGCAAATTTTCTGCTTCTTTGTATCTTGCAATCATCTTGAGCTCCTCCCTTATCTTGTCTTCAACCTGATGATTCGTTGAAACATTCCAGAGAAACCAAGTTAGAGCAGAACTCACTGTGTCTCTCCCTGCAAGGAAGAGATTCAAAATGGTGTCTCTAAGAAACTTGTCATCTGGTTTTGATCCCATAAATTCAACGTCTTTGAGATATGATGTTAACAAATCAACCCCATCTTCATTTTCTGTTAAACTGGAACTTTCCCAAAGTTCTTCTCTTTTCCTAGAAATATACTCAGAAACTACATGACGTAAATCTGCAGAAGCTTTGATCATCCTTCCCTCTTTTCCAATGCCTAGCAATCTCTGCAACTTCCAAAATAATCCAGGCCTAATATGTCGATAAAATATAACCTCCATTGCAATGTCCATGGCTTTCGAGAATTTCACTTCTGGGAAATCTGCTGATAGACATTCGGGGTCGTAGCCAGTGACCAGCATGCACGTAACATCAAAGGTGAACCTCTGAAACAGATCTTGTAAGTCAATAACCGAACCTTGTTCAGCAACATAATCGAGGATTGGTATTAACCCTTGCTCCAGTTTACTTCGACAATTCCTGACCAAGAACTGGTGAAACCGTCGATGGTTCATCAAACCCTGAGCGATCTTTCTCTGATCCCTCCACGAGTCCGAATCCGCGTTGAATATACCATCTCCCAAAACATCAAAAATCTTTGCGAACTTTTCACCTTTTGGAAAGTTCTCAAAGTTTGAGCTCATTATGTACTGGATGTTAATTGGATCAGCTGTACAGAACGTATCTGCACTCAACCACGGACTTTTGAACAAGAAATTGCACCCAGTTCGATCCAGAAGTTCTGCAGTTTTCTCATGGAAGTCTCCAAGGTGGGTGTAGATATATGGTAACATTCCAACGATCGGATAGTTCGTTGGAAATCCATTGTTTTGGCGCATCCAATAGCGTAAAATAAGAAAGGCAACGACTGCTAAAAGGACCTCAAGAAGGCCAATTGACGCCATTGGAGATATGTTCATGCTAGTGTAACTCTTGTGGATTGTTCTATATAAACTTGGTGGACCTCAAAAAAAACCCATGTCCATTTTTATATATTGCCTAAATCCTTATTGGTATTTATTTTAAATACTTATCCAAATATTAACCCTTAATCTATTTATCTAATGCTTCTTTGGTATTAATCTTATAAGGCTAATCATTTTGATGGTCATCTTACTTATCTTAGTGGGTTACATTCCTCTTTTCATTTTATTACGCTTACTTCATTGAAGTTCTTTTTAATGATTAAAAATTTTTTCAGTTGAGTCAACTATAAATATTTTAAACTATTTAATATTTAACCTTCCAATTTGATTTATTTTAATAAGTACTTTTATTATTAAAAATTGATCAATTTATTAATTAATTTGTCAAATTTTAAATTCTTATAAACTAAAATAAATCAATTAATTTTCATGTAACAATTTCTTTTTTCAATTTAACTTTTTCTTTAATAGGTAAGAATAATATCTTTAAATCATATTTCATATTATTTGATTTTATTTAATATTCAATCGATTTTATGAAGGTCTAATTCTGATAGAACCTTTTAAACATTAAACATCTTATCTTATCGGTTTGAATTTCAATCCAGTTTTTAAACAATTGGTTCTTTTGCTATTCCAAATGTACCAATGATAATTTTTCGCTAATGCTTAAAAATTGTCTATATTTTTCAATTATCCTTGCAGCTTTATTATTAAGCTTTAATAGTATAAGGAATTTAAAGTAAAAATTGATTTTCTTTTGAAGATAAGAATTGAAATAGCAAATTGTAAAATTTGGATGCTGTTTTAATATTTAATAACTTAGATAGTTTGAATCAAATTCTGTCTATATGTCTAAAGTAAACGTGTATAAATTGATCTAATTCATTATTTAATTTTCATTAAAATTACTAATTTTTGTAATTATTTATCTAACTTAAAATTTCATGAATTATGATTAATATTTAAAAAGAATTAATTACTTTGCCATAAATCATAATCAAAATTTCCGCAATCTGAACTCTACAATGACTTAGTTGGAAGAGACGTGACTCATTGAAAACTTCTTGCCAGGAGACTGACTAGAAAGTCCTCACCTGTAATTATATGATACGAGATGAAATAAAAAGAAGATTGTGATCTTGACCCAATTGGAATCTTTCAACTTTAAATGTAGTTATCATGACTTGGATATCATTGAAATTTCAAAAATAGTAACTTTGAAAAAGTTACTCTATGATTCTTAGTAGGGTAAAATATTTTTTAAATATATCTTATCCTTAAAAGGCTAACTCTTCGTATAAATTAATCTCGTAAAAATGAGATAACATATAAATTTTAAATTAGTAAAATATATAATAAATTAAGGATTATAAATTACTTTTAATAAAAATAAGTAAGTGATTAGTTAATTTTTTATTTTTACATTTAATTAAAATATAAAAATATATTTATTAAAAATTCACGTGCACTCTTAACTTATATTTAATTGATATTTTATAAATTTAGTATTATAAAGTTAAGTAAAATTTAAATTTAAATTATAATTTATCCTTTTTATTATAAATTTCTTTTTTTATTTAGTATTTTTCGAATTTTCTTTGGTGACCTTCATCAAATATATTTGTGAAGGGTGGGATTCTTTTTAAAAACTAAGGGTTGTAAAAGACTTTAATAAGCATTGATTATGAGAGAAATTCTCCAAGCCTATTGAAAACACCTATAAGTCTATAACACGATTAATTATAGCTTAGTATTGCTGTGTTCTTGCTGTTATCGTCATCATTATTACTTGTCCTAAAGTTATTCACCCTCCACATCACTCCTTTCTGTATATAGAAATGCGAAATACTTCACAACCACCCTCGTAATTCGTAAACCTAGCTTATACATTTTGATCTAACTTCCTTTTTTTCATCATTTAATGTCTTCTTTCTAGTCATTTTTTTGAGATAATATATTCTAAATTATCTAATCTTTAAAAAAATTAATTTAATGTCTAATCCTTTTAATTTTTAATTAATTTTTATAACTTTAACAACTCGAATTTGTTAATAATTTATTGATTTAGTTAATATATTTTTTATTCGTAATATTTAGGTGTTCATGTGGAAAACATAAACTAACACACACTACCTAATATGCAAAAGAGGATATGAGTTAAATGTTTTAGTCCACCTAGAAGATTAGTTAGTAATTAATCTTCTAAGTAAACATCTTACAAATAAAAAGATTTTGTTAACTTTATTCATGTTATAAAATATTAGTCACTTAATTAAAAATTTTAAATATTAGATACTAAATTAAAAAATATATAAAAAATAGATAATTTAGAATCTGTTCTTTTTATGGCCGAACATGTAAGAATTTGAAGTAAAACGTTGATCCTTCTCTTGCTAACCATTATCTTCCCTCAAATTCTTCTAGTTGGCAAGCATAGCCTAATACAGAGAGGAAAGCATGCAAGAAAAAGTCTCGTTCAGAAATGGTGACCGACACAATATCTTTATTCAAGATATCCCACAAGAACTTCTATGAAGAAAAAAAAAAAAAACTCAAAACCGTCATCCATGACATGCAGTTACAGTTTATCGAACCAAATTTAGGGTAAACACTGTATCTTTACATTTCATCTTCGTGAAAAGCCTCAGGTTTCAATGTCTATACATGTTTTAAGTTCCAAATTTTATATGCATCTTAGTGTTTGCAAATTAGGTGTTTGATATGGTTCCAACTTTTGTCTTTTGTCACCTAAGTTTTTGTTCGTGCATCAATCTTTCTTACAAGCTTGTCTTTAGTAGTAAACTTTGTCTTCTCCTTTTACTGTATGAACCATGAAACATGATACTACATCAGCAAATCTGAAAGATCGGTCGTGATCTGGGCCTCAAGGATTGTATACATTTCTAAGACTCTGTTCTGTGTTTAATTAGATGAGGAGGTACCGTACATAATGCTTGTGTTATGAAGAAGTGACTAAAAGAAGACAAATCTTAACTAATACAATATTATTTGATTCACATAAAAGGATTAACACAAAAGTATGAACCCACTTGAAGTATAAAAATTAAAATAAATTTAAAATTTTTACATCAATTCTTAACATATTAATATTATTTATATAATAACTCTTATTTAAATAAAATTTAGTAATGTTATTTTAATTAATAATTTTTTTGCAATAATTATAAGAATTTGTTTATATTATAAAAAGATTTTATTGTATTACTAAATTTTAATATGTTAAAAATATTAACATATGATTTGTTTGAATCCATTTTTAGATTCTATTAGCAAATTCCATTTTCTGAAGGTAACTAGTTCGCAGATTTTCAAGAAAATGACTGCATTTTTTACAAGCTTCTGTCCATATGTATACAGAGATAATGACAAGGACTAGACTATAATAGAGTTATAAGCACAGTACTGCAATGACGAGCCACATAACAGGGTTAGGTCATAAGCCTACGATTTGGTAACAACAATCTAGCCCAAAAGTTGCTTCTTTTATTTCCTTTTCTTTTTATATCGATCCAACCCCATGATGAACAGCACATAAGTAGTTCCTATTCTTCGGGCCGTGCTCCTAGAAGTTGGGAAGTCCTAAACCCAAGTGTAAGCAACATACACCAAATGTTGAGAACCAAATCCCACATCAGATAACTAAAATCCCACATCAGATAACTAAGTCACCAGATAACAATCAGTTTCTGGTCCTACTACATCTCCTTGCTAGGCAGAACAGAGTGCACAGTGACTAAAGGTGGAAATCAAAAGATAGTATATATATATAGATGCATGTATAGTATTTAGGTTTTATGAAGAGGAGGAAGACGGAGGAGAAGGTGTTTGCATACTCCAACCACTATTAGTTGATGAAGGGACCATGAGTGGCATCTGATTATGGTGGTGTTGGTAGTAGACAGAACTAGGGCTTCCATGATTGTGCACTCCCTCATAGGTGGTTATAACATATCTTTCATCCTCCCTATCTCTTTCCACTCTTTTCTTTACACTGCATCCTCCACTTGAACATTTATAGTAATTCCTGCACAATTTGTGAGATCAAGATCAGTCACCAATCTATAAGTAATCACAGATTGTTTCTTCAAATGAACATGAGAGGCATGCAAGGGAAGAACTAAGCACATATGATAATTTGGCCAAGCATAGCTTTGGAAACATTGTATATCAGCAAAGTGTTGATTTTATAAGCTCTTAAACCTGGGATTTGCAACCAATAGTATATGCAAATTAACCACTCTCTAATCAACTTTGGATGTACTCTTTAAGACATATATCCGCACAACAAGAGTAACGAATGTAGGAAGTAGAGATATATTGAAGTCTATAAGCGGTAATTGAATCGAGTATGTTATTTAACTCAATAAGTACATCATTCGGTGTTTGTTATTTATAGACTATTATGTATTAAAAGTTTTAATATTATATATATATAAAAAAAAAGAGGCGTGTTTGCTCTAGAACTCATATAACCACATGTTTCTATGGCACACCATAGTGAATGGGGTCCTTCAACAAGATGGGGTAGACACTTCTCCTGAAGTGAATATAGTCCACTCACTAGATCAGTGTTATATGAATCCCCCTTTCCCCTCTAAAATATAGTGGATATCTTGTCAAGTTTCCCAACAAGTACATGGACCACAGTTCCATCCACTTGACAAGTGTGTGTATCTGTATATATAGTGCAAGTAATAGATTTATGGCGGCTATCATTTTTTTTATAAATAATTTGTGAGGGATGTGAACTAAATAGAATTATTGAACTGAGAAAACAATTGCATAATATTATATCAACAAAAAATGCGTTTTTTAATAATTTATAACTTTTGTGAGTTGGATTTAGGTTTAACTTTCATGTTAATTAATTATTAATAAATTAACTTATTTTAATTTAGAACAATAGTTTGGTTGCCTTGAATTACTATACTACACATAATTTATAAAATAGGAAATTAGATATTGATCAAAGGACACAATTTATGAAGCATGAAATGATTTCAACCTTAATAAATTTTATAAGTTTAAATCCAAATAACTAACTACCAAGGATTTTAATGCAATTAACCCAAAAGGATTCATAATTGAAACCATTTAATGCTGCGGATACGACATAAAGCAGGAGTACCTCCATCAAGGTTTAAATCTTAAAAATTTAGGTCATATCAATTTTCCTATAATTATGCATTTGTCAAATCCTTTTGTTAGACTACTATAGTTTTTTTTATAGCAGCAGATCACCTGTCTCAAAAGCTTGTGTCATTCTATTTCTATTGACATCCATTCATCCATCCAATGAGATTGAGAAAATTTGAATGGATGGATTTCAATGAAAATAAAGTAGGAACAGGTGATGTGAACTCTTAATGTTGCCGTATAATAGATTTATGGATAAAAGTTGAAATCAATAGCAAAAGTTTGTTGAAATTTTGTAAGTTTATGACAATTTTGATAGGATAAACTTGAAATGGCAACAGAAGACAGAAAGCATGCAAATATACAAAAATTAACCTATTTTCTCAATAATTTTTTTTTGTGATGATTAACATCTTAATTGCATATCCTAAAGAATTGATTAAACCTATCAGTGAACATATGCTTAACACAAATTCCTATACAAGTACTATATATTTGTTAGGTTGTGCTTTTGAATTACTAGAAAAATATGAAGAGATAGTATGTGTGATCAGAAAGGGGAAAGTTTTTAACATGCAAAGCAAGATTGTGAAACAAAAAGACACACTCATAAACATGTTTTTTGGAAGGAAAATGAGCAGCTAGGACAGTAGAATCAGTAGATATATCAAATAATATCAGATGTGATTGATCGAGCTCCAAGCACGACATGCCTCTCCCACTTGGTACTGTGTTTGTATTAACAATGACTTCTTTTTTTTTGTTTTTTGGGTTTTGGTTCAAGGTATTATTTTGATGCTGTGTAGTGATCACGGCTCCGAGCTAGTCCTCTCAATTAAAACCATCGTACATAGGTCTCTTCAGTCACTCTCATTCAACGTCTAGGTAGCTCTTTCACACAGTTTTTCAGTATAAGGTTCGCAAATAATGGATAGAAGATGATAATGCAGTTAAATGATGGTCGCACGAAAGAAAGATGGATAGCTTTCATAATACTAGCAAACAAAGGAGTAGGAACACTTGTTTTGCAAATCGAAAGTCGAATTCACTACGTATACAGTTATATAGATGGAATAATTCGCTCAAAAATTGGTAGGTGATGATCGATCAAACACGAGAGTGAATGTATGCAAGAATGTGATGTATAGAATCAAAGATCGTAGGATATAGTAAAAATTGAGAATGAACATAAGTAGTAATTAGCTTATCCTTGAATAAGCACTTACCTTGGATTTGGGCTGTTCTTCACAGATTTTTTACCATACTTCCTCCATTTGAATCCATCATCCATAATCTCCAGCTCCGATTCTGTTCTAAATGCAACTCGATTCACCGTTTCCATCTTCTTAGCTTTATCTTTACATTTACTGAAAAATTGCATAAATTTGAAGAAGACAAAGAGATTATATATAATTATCTTCCTAGAAAAGAAAGATGAAGACCTATCATTATCGATGAAAATAAAAACTGAAGAAAGAGAATTAATAATACCCCACTCGTGTGAAAGGATAATTACAGTCAATAATCAAATGGGGTGTCACTTACATGCTGTTAGTAGTGTTTCTTGATGTTGCACCAGTGTTATATCCATCGTTCGAGCGACTTCCGAGCAGCTGATTCGACGACACCAAACTCTGCGACGACGAATCATCAGCAAAACCCTGATCGAGTATCAGAAAATCCGACATATCTAACTCGAGTGAAGGGTCTATGTTGTCAGTAAAGGAAGTATGGTTAAGGTTAGGGTTTTGAGGGCAGTCCATTGACTGATATGAGCAGTTGTGTGAGAGAAAAGACATGGAAACAGGTTGGAGGGTTTGGTCTCCAATTTACATAAATATATAATAATCAAAGAAACTAAAGGACTAAACACCAAAAGCCAAAAGAAGGTTTTATTTTGTTTTTCCTCTGTAGCTTCGCTCCTTCATAGACACTTTCCTGGAATGATGCAACGAAGGTACCTCAATGGTGCCACGTTTCGTTATTAGGACACGCCATGCTGATCTCATGCAATGACGTCACTTGTCGTTATGTTTGATGGGACTCTTCTTTTGCCTTCGGAGTTAGGACCACCTCGGTGCATATATAATGCATATAATACATACATATATGTGAGGTAGGGTGTGGGAATGAGACGGTGCTTTTCTTCCAATACTTATTTGCGATAGGCTGATGGGTATGTTGTGTTGCCATTCATGTTATAGAAGATAATGATCTATGATCATGATGTAACATCCACATTTACTTTTTTTTTGAAGAGAACATCCACATTTACTTATTTAGCACTCTTTGAATCATGTAATTAAAATAACCCTCTACAAATGGGTACAGTATAGACCGTTTCTTTTTAAATAACTTTAAAAATTGTACCGAAACGTTACAAGAAAATTAGTTATTAGTAACGGGAAATTATCGCAGAAATTAAACTATTGAAAATTACCGACGAAAAATTTTGCTATGTTCGTACAATTGTCTAGAAAATTTTCGATTTGCCATGGAAAATTATATGTCGGTAAATATGGAAAAAAATCATCCCAGTAAATATAGAGGAAAATCATCCCATCTGTACATATTAGAGGATTTGTTACTCACTACGAATATGCAGAAAGACTTGTAAGTATCTACAGTTTATATTTATATTCTGATTTTTACTTTTGTGTATTTCAATTTAATTTGATGTATAAATTTTGGAATGAAAATATGTATATTATAGAGAATGATAATGTTATAAATGTCTGATGCCGTATATGGTTGTATTATTGAGTTACTTTCTTTGTTCAATATGGGATAAATATAATAAAAATAGAAGAAATTTTACCGAAATTTTTATAAATTATAGTTCACTTATAACATTTTATTCTGATGCAGGAAAAGTCTATGGGCACGAAGCCTACAACTCGTTAGCACTTTTTGCACATTCACAGTAAGAAGCATGATGGTGTGACCTTCATCAACACCTGATGTAGAGAACTAAATTGATACGTTCAGCTTGTCTATGCTGCTTATGTGGCATAGTCACAGATTGCTACTGCGTGGA
>JANZXP010126235.1:0-16288 GCA_027576715.1 Erythroxylum flavicans
ATAGTAATTGCACGTAACGCTCTGTTATCTTAGGATATGTGTCGGAATGACCTACGGGGGTCCCGGTACGTACCCTAAGGTAATGGGGTGTTACATTTTGTCCTAGTCCCATTACCCACTTCTGTAAAAGGGATTAGCAGGCTATTCTGTTTGTGTTTTGATATATATTCAATTCTTTGTTCAGTTTAGATGCAAGCTAGTTCTGGTACTTTTATGTTTTGTTCTGATGTAATGGTATTTTGTTTTGAAATACTTATATGCTTTGTTCTAATGCAAGAATGTTTTGTATTAATGAATCATATTTTTTTTGAGACATAATGTTTGGATTACTATGCAATAGGAATAATTAAAGATTGTTGTGATATGATTTGAATTTGTATATATGAATGTTAGAAGACATTTAGAAATAGTCACCATTATGCATTATGTTTAGTTATTCCCCCACTAAGCTTTATGCTTAGCATGGTGGTTTTGCCTCCGTGTAGGTTCTGATAAGAAGATTCAAGGACTGGGACAAAGACAACCGTAGTGGCCAATAAAAATAAACAAAGGTATCAAATTAATACTTAGAGAGAACTGATGCACCTACACCACCTTCTATTGTTAAACCTTCCACTTTAGTGTTTAAACCCTTACCTTCCCATTTAAGATATATCCTTTTAGGGAAGAACCATACTTTACCAATTATTATCTCCAATGAATTGGATTGTGAGCAAGATGAAAAAGTGATGGAGACCATTAGGAAAAGGATGAGAGCTGTGGGGTGGCAAATTTCTGATATTAGGCGAATTAGCCAAAATGTAGTGATGCATAGGATTAACCTAGAAGAAGGATGAAGAACTGTGAGAGAAAGACAGAGAAGGTTAAATCCAAATATACTAGAGGTTGTGAAGAAGGAAGTGGTGAAACTTTTAGATGGGGGAATTATTTACCCTATTTCAGATAGTGAGTGGGTGAGTCTAGTACAGTATGTGCTGAAGAAGGGTGACATGATGGTGATAGGGAATGAGAAAGGTGAAAAGATTTCCACGAGGACCGTCATAGGTTGACGAGTATGTATTGACTATAGAAAGCTAAATTTGTCCACCAAGAAGGATCATTTCCTTTTACCTTTTGTGGACCAAATGATTAAGAGGGTAGCTAGTCATTCTTTTTATTGCTTTCTTGATGGATATTCAGGGTACAATCAAATATTTATATACTTAGAAGATCAAGAGAAGACCACTTTCACCTATCCTTATTGGACTTTCACTTATCGAAGGATGTCTTTTGGTTTATGTAATGCACCTGCTACATTCCAAAGGTACATGACGGCCGTATTTGCAGACATGAATAAACACTTTATAAAGGTATTTATGGATGATTTCTGTATCTTTGGATATTCTTTTGATCATTGTTTGCTAAATTTAGAAAATGTGCTTCAAAGATGTGATGAGTCTCATCTAGATTTAAACTGGGAGAATTGTCATTTCATGGTCCAATAAGGAATTGTACTAGGCTATAAAATTTCATGCAAGGGGATTGAAGAGGATTGTGCTAAGACAGAAGTGATTGAGAAGTTAGCACCTCCCACTAACATAAAGGATATCCAAGCTTTCCTAGGTCATGTAGGGTTCTACATATGGTTTATTATAGATTTTCTCCTTATTACAAGGACCCCTGACTCATTTATTAGTCAAAGATGTGCCTTTCATTTTTTATGATGACTGTTTAGATTCTTTTAATAGGTTAAAGAAGGCACTCACGACAGCACCAATTTTGACAACGCCAAATTGATCTCTTCCTTTTAATATTATGTGTGATGCAGGTGACCATACTGTTGGGCACATACTTGGCTAGAGGAAATAGAAAAGGTTACGTGCTATCTAATATACAAGCAAGATGTTGGCGGGAGCGCAATTGAATTACACAACTACTGAGAAGGAATTGCTTATGGTGGTATTTGCTTGTGAAAATTTTCGTTCCTATCTTTTAGGCTTACAAGTTATTGTTTTTATAGACCATGTAGCATTATGTTATCTTTTTACAAAAAAAGGATGCCAAGGCATGGCTCATCCGGTGGGTACTTCTGCTTCAAAAGTTTAACATTGAGATTAATGGCAAGAAGGGGGCAGAAAATGTCGTAGTGAACCACTTATCGAGACTTGAAGGAGGACATCATGAAAAGGAAGAGGAACTTGAGGAAAACTTTCTTGATGAGACCTTAATGATGGTAGATAATCTTTCCTTCCATGGTTCGCAAATATTGCAAACTATCTTTTAGGTGGTATTATTCCATCTGATTTTTTCATATCAACAAAGGAAGCATTTTCTATTTCAATGCTCTCTTTATATTTGGGATGAACCTGTACTTTATAAAATTTGTTCTGATAGTTTAATTTGTAGGCGTGTCCTTAAAGATGAAATGCCCAAAATCTTAACGCAATGTTATAGCTCAATGTATACAGGGCATTATGGAGCTAATAAGACTACTGTACGAATCTTGGAGTGTGGATTTTATTGGCCGACCTTGTTTAAGGATGCTTAAGATTTTGTGCTCAACTGCAATAGATGTCAAGGAGTGGGCAATATATCAAAGAAAGATGAAATGCCGCTTTCAAACATAATAAAGGTGGAGATATTTGATGTGTGGGGCTAGGACTTCATGGGACCATTTCCATCCTCTGAAGGTAACACCTATACATTAGTTAGAGTTGATTATGTTTCCAGATGGGTTGAGGCAGCCGTCACTCTGACTAATGATGGCAAGGTAGTTCAAAAGTTTATTGAGAAGATTTTTACTAGATTTGGGGTGCCCAGAGTGATTATAAGTAATGGGGGAGTCATTTTTGTAACAAACCATTTAAGAACCTTCTAAACAGATATCGTGCTCATCATAGAGTGGCTACCCCGTACCACTCCCAAACTAGTGGCCAACTGGAGTTGGTGAATAGAGAGTTGAAAAAGATTTTAGAAAAGACAATGAGCACTTCAAGGAAAGATTAGGAATTGAAGCTGGATGATGCACTGTGAGCTTATAGAATAGTTTTCAAAACTTGTGTATAGCAAGGCGTGCCACCATTAGAGTTAGAGCATAGAGCTTATTGGGCAATCAAGAAATTGAACATGGATTCGAAGTTGGCAGGAGAAAATAGATTGTTACACCTTGATGAGTTGGATGATTTAAGATATGATGCCTATGAAAATGCCAAGCTATACAAAGAAAGGCCTAAGAATTGGCATATAGCCACATCAAGAAGAAGGAATTCAAGAGTGGAGACTTGGAACTGCTGTTTAATTTAAGATTTTTGTTATTTCCCGGAACGCTCAAGTCAAGATGGAGTGGGCCCTTTAAAATTCTTCAAGTGTTTTCTTATGGAACTTTGGAGTTGGAAAATGACAAGAGAGAAACATTCAAGGTCAATAGGCATCGTAGTAAGCTATATTATGGAGGGACATATCCATAAGAAAGGGAAGTTATCTCTTTTCTTTCTTCTACTCTTTTATGAATATATAAGGAATTGGTGTGATTCCCACGACCATGGGAATTCTCTCCAGAAAGTATCTAAAGAGAAAACCCAAGATCATGAGAATTGTAGTGATTCCCACGATCGTGGGAATCTTATCCGAGAGAAATTTTAAGTTTCCCTCCCCTTTCTTCTTTCATTCATTCTTCAAAATTTTCAGGTCTTCTCTCTATAACCTACAAAACCTCTCCTACCACCCTCTAAATTCCTTCATTTTCCTCTATATTCTTGGTATAATCTTCATCTCTTTTCATTAATCTTACAATCCTGTACTCTTCTCATGCATTAGTCATTCAAAAACGTAAGGATTTGGGTAAGATTTTTCACTCTCTCTCTAAAATATGAATTCACCTCTCTTTCTCTTATTTTTGTAGGTTGTTTTAATCTTCCAATGGCAATAAAGAAAGCGGCAGCTCAGAAACAGACTGATGAATTACACTATCAAGTCTCTGATGAAGGTAATCCTAATTTAGCGGCGACAACTTATCGTGCTCCATTCTCCATTTATTTGGAGGAAGAAGGTACGCTTTTATGAGAGCTTCGAGATAGAGAATTGATCACTCCTTTTTATTTTGATTTTGAATTGTTAGAAACCATAGGAGTGAGGTGAAAAATTGAGCGACTAGTTATGAACATAGGTTGGAATAGGTTCATTTGATGTGACATACTTATTTACCCTATGATGACCATAGAGTTTTTCACTACAGTCTGTTATAACCCTAAAATGGATGTTTTCTGGTTTAGGTTAGCTAGAAATGTGTATAAATTGGATTATAATGTTATTCGTGCACTTTTCGATTTGCCAAGCACTAAAGGTTTAGATGATCACGATGACTTTTATTTGGATGATTATTGGAAAACTCTAACGGATGAACCAAATTTTGACTCTAAGAAGGCACCAAATACTTTAATCTGTAGTGCTGAGCATTTACTTTTACATAAATTTATATGCTTAACTGTGTTTAATAAAACTAAAAGTAACAAATGATCGACCAAAGAACTTTTCTTTTTGTGGTGTATGGATTGAAAAATAAAAATCAATACACCTTTTAGAATTTTTTGATCAATAGTGAGTGTTGCGAATAAACAGAGCTCATAGTTTGGCATGTCTTATGTTGTAACTACTTTAGCTCTGTTTTATAACCTTGATGTGGAGGATGTATGTATAACTCAATACGATATGTTTGACATATCTTTTTTGAGGCACTATGAGATTTTGGAGTTCCATTCTATGGAACTCTAAAATCCTTTGATGTGTACTGTAGTGAAGAACGGGAGGGGCACAAATACAGTCGTTTCACGACCCTCCACATCCTAAGAAGCCTCGGAGCCAAAAAACTAAGCAGTGGAGGAGGACCCGAGTGCATCAGCGGAGGTCAACCAATTTCAACAAATCCTCAACTAGATGGCCTCCAATTAGTAACAAATGACATCCTAAATCAATGAGCTCGGTACCTAAATATTGCAAGTCTACAAGGAGCAATTCTACTTGAAGAAGAAGTTCCTCAAATTCTTTCAAAGGAATAATTTTGAAGCTCCTTCGCCAACACCATCACCATCATCATCTCCGTAATTTTTTCTTACCCATTACTTTTAATTTGTGTCATTTCTTTTGTTTGATTTGTTGTCATTTATTTGGTTTGATTTCTTTTGTTTGGTTTGATGTCATTTTCCCTTATTTGGTGGTTGATTTGTCCCATTGAAGACAATGTGATCTTTAAGTGTGGGGAGGTGACATTTACTTTCTCAATTGCATTCTTTACATTTTGTTAAATAGGATGCATGTTTATGCATATCATGTTGTTTTGTGTTAAGCGACAGAACCACACTTGAATCACTTTTATGGATATTGTCATGAGATTCTATCATGCTCGTTGGAATTAGATTGAATGCATGTTTGAACTTGGATTAGGCTACTTGAGTAGAAAGTGAACCATGTTGAGTGATGAAAAGTAATTGGTTACAGAAGCTTATTCACAATTTGACATTTGAGCAATGAGGTAGTGTAGAGATGCATAAGGAGTTTTCATTTAAGCCAAAGTGAGGATTGAGCCTATATGACTCCATCTATAGTCATTCTATTTCTTTGTTGAGTGATACTTCCATAGGTTATTACCTTCAAAACTTATTTTGAATCGGTTTGAGTCTACTAGATGCATACTTAATATAAATGATTAAGGCCCTCTTTATGTTAACCCTTGGCTTAAATAACCAACCCTTATATTATCCTTTGCTACCCCCGTTGAGCCTTAACCTTTTGTTTCTTGAAATACCCCAAAAATTTTCAAACCTGAAACTCCATTAACTTACCCATTCACAAGCTTAGTTGAGTATTAAGTAATACATTAGTTGGGATCGTTGTGAGTATTTTGATCGAGATGATTTGAGGATACTTCTGCTTTTGAATCACATTGTATTTAGTTGCTATTTTATTAATAGTTTATTCCATATATTGAGAAAAAGAAAGAAAAATGAAAAAAATATTTGTTGAAAAAAAGAAAAAGGAAGAACAATTGAGTAGCATAAATAAGTGCAGAGTATTAGCATAATTACATTTGTATATCTCGGAGTTATATTTTATTATCACTTTTTATCTGCTTTGTACTTTACGAATGCTTATGTTAACCCTTTATCTTCTTTACCTACCTTAACCCTTACCACATTACAACCCTAAACAAGTCCTTTTGATCTATTTATGCATGCAATCATTGTAAAGGAGAATTGGTGTATTAGCAAGCCTATAGGAAGTTTGAGTGAAACACTAACCTTTAAACACTTGAGCGAAATGAGTGAAAATCGTTAGGAAGATTCATTTGTGCATCTTTACTTATCTTTGAGTGGTTGTGCCAATTGTGAGTTTACTTGTGTACACCAATGAAAAAACTAGTCATGACATATACATTAAATTGATATTTGAGTTCGCTTAAATTTGAGGGACTTTGTTTTTTGATCCTTGCAAAAATGAAGTGATTGAATTGATTAGTTGTATTTATTTTGCTTGAGAAAAAGCAAAGTTTCAAGTGTGGGGATGTTGATAGGTGTGCATTAGGATATATTTTTATAGGTAATTGGCATGTGTTTTTTAGCATAATTGTTGTTTATTATTCTAGTTTAAGATTTATTTTGTATGTTTTCATTAAGTTTTATTTCCATTATGTTCTTATGTGTTGGATGCTAATAGAGCGTAAGAATTGCTTATTTTTGTGTAGGAAAGGAGAGGAAGCAAGTTGGACGATGAACAAGAGAGCAAAGAAGAGAAGACAAGAGGATCACATCTGTGATCAATTCCCACGTTTGTGGGAATTAGGCAAATTCCTACGAATGTGGGAAATCAAGATATAATGTTTCTACCTATAATCCCCGCGCTGGTCAGAATCATGTAGATTCCTACGGATTTGGGATTTGTTATATGAGGCAATCTGTAAGGCTTCACTAAACCTAAGATTTTTGGACTGTAAAAAGAACATGAAGTTTCCATCTTGAGGGGGAATGACACCCACCTGTAGAATTTTGTAAAATTTTAGGTAAAATTTTGTAAAATTTTCATTATTTTTTTAACACAAAATTTAGCTTATCTTATTGCTTTAGCTAATTATTCTCATAAAAATGTACTAATAATGCCACTTACTTGATTGGACTAAAATTATAAATGAGTATGACAAATTCTTTAGATGAATGGACTATCATCATCTCCTAATTAACCAGCATATTTAGCCCTAAGTAACTTAGGTCACTAATTTCACAAGCTAATAAATCTTTATAACCTAAAAGGCTATGTTTAAGGCTAAATATATCCCGTTAAGTCCTATCCGTTGACGTATTCACGCAATTCACATCATGCAACTTGAACAAACTATTATATAATATGAAAAATTTACACTCAAGGTAAAAATGCATAACCCTCCCTATACTTGAACAAAACATAGTCCTCAATATGAGAAGGTATAAAAACACACTAGGAGGAAGTAAAACACAATATACAAAAAAATAAGAAGAATATACTAACAAAAATGAAAAGAGAAGGGTTAGAACATGAACTCATCAAGGTGACTACAATGGGGATGGTGTCAGAGATGGAGACCTAATACGCTTGACATCGAGCTAGGTTCCCTTTCTTATAATTGCTTAAAAAGAATAACAGAGTTAGCAATCCAACCACTTCACATCATTACAAGCTTATTTTAAAATTTAAAACAAACCTAACTACACAACTATTTAAATCTAACTACTAAAAATGCTAATTTAGGGTCATTAGCTTGACCTTGCATCCTTGGAAGCTCAGCCAGAATCAATTATGAGTGGCTTGCTTCCATCCTTCTCATTCAACATCAATTTTGTAGCCTGTGAGTAAGCTACAAATTGCAAAATGATTAGAAGGACAATATTGATAAAGTCGAGAAAACCAATTAACTTCAATAAAGTCCTTTTCACTAACAAACTATCGATAAAATAGGGAACAGCAAAACTCCCTGAATCTTCTATTAAGTCTAACAGTTTGTTTGGTAAAAGGGTGAGTTGCTCTCATACTTCTTTAATCACTCCCTTTTCTTCTTCTTCTTTTGGTTCATAAATAAGACTTTTATAGCTTCTTCAAACTCAATGTCCGTTGTCATCTATTCTTCTTCCTCATGCTCCTTTGAAGATTCGACATCATCAACTCTGATGAATGGTATTTTTAGTGGGTAAGGCGGAGGAGGAACATGAGGAGGTTCCTTATTCTTTTCTTCATCCTTTCTCTACTTCTCTTAGTCTTCTATAGAATGAGTTTTAGCTGGTCTATCTATTGGTTCTCCTAACTCTTTCCCACTACTAAGTGTGATAGCCTTAACTTGCTCTCTTCAATATACTTCCGTGTTGCTCGAAAGAATTCCCACACTTTTTTATAGATAACACATTGGCAAGCTGTTTCACTTAAACCTCCAGGCTAACAATAAAAGAGGCATAAGTCATTGTTAGTTGGTCAATTTGCTCTTCTAACCTCTTCTAGGCGTCATCCATACTTACGAGCTTGTCTATGATCTTGTCGAGTTTGGAATCATAGTCATTATATTTATCTTGTTGATATCTATGTGACCCTTGATTTATAAACTGAATCTCTATTTTATGAAACCAATGAAAATTTGGATAATTATTATTGGAGTTATGTAAATATAGTGCCCTGGAAAGCAAGTGTATTGACATATCCCTTAATCTTCTTCAGTTACAATTTTGTAATGGAAATATTTACTATTAATAAAATAAAAGAGTTTGGTTTTGATGAGCATTATATGTCTAGTCATTAGGTACCAAGATTATTTTGCAAGTAATATACATATACATAGAGATGTATGGGAAACAAGTATATTATTAGAATCTAAATTAATGGATTCACTGTTGAATAATCAAGTTGGTTGCTTGATTATGGTTTAGACTGTACTATTGCGATTTATCTCTGTGTAAGTAAAGGATTTAATTTCAAGGGAATGATGAGTTTCATATCATGATAGTAGTCGACTATCGATAATGGCATTATTAAATGAATATGGAATCAAGTATGTTTTTAAGAATAAAGTGAGTCGTTACTTTAATCTTAAAACATACAACTTAAGCATTCGCTTATTATAAACCACAATCTTGATGAGTGGTAAACTCATATGTGTTTCATTATAATTCTTGATATGATCGGAATGAATTTTTACAAAGTATTATTAATCCAATGTTTGCATGTTGGAATTATTAATTGAAACATGTATCAAGGAACATTCACTTAAATAAAGGGTTTATAGTGATATCATCACTTTTAGATGTTTTAAGGAGATTTGGTGATTAAACTGGCACCAGTAGTTTGATGGAATAGCTACCCATCAAGTCTTAACACCAAGATGAGATCTTGTATGTTAATCACCATATAAAGTAAAATGGGTGATCTAGAAGGAAAAACCAACATAACGGCAAAACGGTAATTTTACCCTTTGTTGTGTGGATGGCTATAATAAGGTTTTAAATAGGGTTTGCAATTAGACATAAAATATATGTTCTCTTAATATTTAATAGTTTAAGAGTTCAAATAATTGCCTTTAGTGGAATGACATTTAGTTAATAAGCTAGAATTAATTCTAATGAGATTAAATTAATTCTAGGCTTATTGGAGCTTGAATTATCAAAGTCTAATAAGATTCCCCACTTGGCTTCAAGGAAGGTTGTCAAGCTAAGTAAGAAATATAAATGGAGGTTTTAGAAGCCCATAATTGAATGTTAGGCTTGCATTAATTAGTGGTTAATTAGAAGTCCAAATGTTCATTTAGACATGGGCTAGACAGTAGTTTCTGTTACCACTCCTCTCCTTCCAGACTGTGTTTCATACATAACAGAGCAATCCCTGATTTGATGATCAAAAGAGTGGCGTCGAAGGTAAGCTCCAGATAGTTTCCAACATTCACTACTTTGCTTCTTCCCACAATGCTCACACTTGGGTAACTGACTTGATATTGCACCTCTTCCACTATCAGATTGTACAAAGCTACCCCTTTGTCTGAACACTGCTCTTGATCAAGCCAGTGGTCGAAAAGATCGATTCTGACGGTTGCTAAACCTTTTGCTAGAATGACCCTGAGATTCACTGGGCCTCTTCAGTCTATACTCTGATCTTTATTCTGATTGACTATCTTCAACAATTGCTCGATTTGGATCGTGGTAGCTCGTAATTCTATAAAACTACCCATATTAGAAATGGCTAATCTCGTCTGAATCTCCATGTTCAGCTCGTCTTTGAATCTCCTGCACTTGTCTTCTTATGCAGGAATCAAAGCAGTAGCAAACCCCATCAGTTCATTGAACTTTGTCTCATACTCTGCCATAAACAAATTGCCCTGCTCCAAATCCAAAAATTCCTTCATTTTTTTGTCTAGGTAGATCTTGGGTATGTAGTTCTCCTTGAAGAGTCTCAGAAAGTCTTCCCACCTCAAGTTACAAGACTTGGTGGTACTGTTTGGAACAAATTTCCACCATTGGTATGCTGGATCTTGTAGTAGGGAAACTGCGTAGACAAACTTCTCGTCTGACTTGTAGTACATCTGATCAAAAACTCTCTCCGTTCTATCTAGTCATCCCTCGGCCTCTGTAGGGTCTGTACTTCCGTAGAAGTCCACAGCCCCCTGCTGTCATAGTTTGTCCTACCTCCTTTCCCTTTTCTTGGGAATTCTCAGAGGCATTGTCTCAGGTCGAGACACAGAAGACTCCTTACTGGCTCTTAACGATTCTAGGTCGTTTATGTCATTTGACCTTCTAACTTGATCACCTATAGCGGATAACCTACAATAGACAATAACTTCAGTTACTATCTGTATATCTCACAATATTTCATGTCTAATGTTCCTATATGCCCCTGTGGATGCCAAAACATGCTCTGATACCAAATACTGTGGCGCCCCTCTCCTATCCAACACATGCCCTTACATCCATCAGATGTTCAGGCATATACCCGATGGAAGCGGTGTGCTAACTATATCACTTTCACTCATCTCATGACATCGTAATTTAAAGCATAAATATCACAATGTCTAAAACCCAAATTTCCTCATTTCATTTCATGAAATAGTACATTGTAGCATTTCAACATCATCCATGTATATACAATATCAAAGACTTATCAGAGTCTATAGCTCTGTTTACAAAATATGTTACATATATGAGGAAATTATACAAAAATTTTATCTAAATCCTTTAATCCCAGCTAACCGACCTTTAATCCATTTATTATATCCCAAAAGCAGTACTGGATCTCTTCTAAGTTGTCTTAGAAACTAAGTCGCCTCTCTCTCGAACCTGAAAAGTCATCGTTACAATTTTGGTAAGTTTTGTAAACTTAGTGAGTGAAGTTAACAATCCTTGATGGTTCACTCATATCATATAACACAACAATTCGTATAATCACACAATTCACATCATTTCATTTATCATCATATAGCATCAGAAAACACTTTGTTCACAATTTTCACATTTCTCATTCAACACAATTTAATAATATATTGCAATCATTCAAAACATACATATCAAATGTATATGCAATGTTCATAAGACTCACATTCGTTTATTACGTTGTTATATCCGAGTGCTTTTTTCACTATCCCGTATCCATTATGGATACTAGGCTCATTAATAGTTGTCCCTTATCTATTGGAGAAGCAAGGCTCATTATAGATAGTAAGCCAGAGGCTCTTACCACATTCTGAGCTTTAAGCTCTTTTTCATTGGCAACTTCGGTCACAACTGCCTTTATGTTTTCATGCATTCATGTAATGAAATGCATCACATGTATTCAGTCAATCAATTGAGCTCAATCTTACACATTCATATTCATGTTCAAATTCTCATTCACATTTATCATCGGACCTTAGCTCGACATTCAACATTTAAGTTAAGAATCACTTTTTCAGTTAAATTCACATACAATGAGCACTTCTAATATGGTATTCATGCATCAAATGCCTTAGACATTCAAATTCTGGAATTAACACATTCAAGTCACATAATAATTCAATTCAGAATCTAAACAAACAATAAATCATTGTGAGATCATCTAGTTTACTCACAGTTTGCTCTAGATAGCTTATTGCCTTGTGTCCTAACAATGTCTAGATTTGGTCGCTCTAATTGCTCTTCTATATCATGCAAATATGCACATTTACACATTACTAATTTGCACATTCACATGAATACTCAATTATATACACATGTATATATGTTATATATAATGCATGTTCAATGACAATCCCGAGTATATTTCCTTAATTCACATTTCAAGATCATTCATAAATCAAAGCTCAAGTATGTCTAAATTGAACTTAGGTTAACACCTTAATTATTCGATATTATTCTAAATTCATCATTCAATCATTTACCAAGGTTATTCTAGCATCTCTAAGATCACAAAATACTCAATTTATCATTCATATCTACTAATACATAACATTCATCTTCTTTTGATCACATTAGCATTCAAAGGTTTACTTTCATTCCCATGACATCTCAAAATTTCAGATTTGAACACTTGATACATATTAATTCATTCTTAAGTTCTATCCTCTATACTCACCCTAAACAAAACAATCATTTTATCACTTATTCAAGCATCATTCTAGGCTCAATTCAAGCTTCATTCAAGCCTAAATGCATCACATGAAAGTACCTAACCATTTGTTGCTGCAAACCGCACATAAAAGAAGCATATTTGATGTTTAACCAATTCCCACAATTGTGGACAACTTCCTATGATCATGGGATTTGTTGGGGTAGAGTTGCTGCCTTTGTTAGGCATTCCCACGATCATGGGATGCTTCCATCCAAACAATCCTAGCCATTTTCTCCAAATTTCTAGCTCTTTCAACTCTTCCAAGTTACATCCAACACCTTATATGCTTAGTATAACATTTTTAGCTTAATTCATCATCATTTCCCCTTCATTCATAACTCCATTTCAGTTTAATATCATCCACACACACATCAAAATCCATAATTGATCATAAACACCAAAAACAGAACATATTTACATACACTTTGATCATCAATTTTTTGCACATGTTCAACTTCATCTTTCACCTTCATTTCATTTCTATCTATCACCTTAATTCATCTCATTTCAAGAAAGCATAGTACACCTTTTTATTAGATCTAAAGTCATGTTAGTTCATCTCTAAAATGATCAAAGAGATACACATAATATACCAAGAAAACAGAATATAAACATCCAGTTACAAGTCAGAATTTCTGCACTTCTTTCTACACTATTTTAATGATCTTTTAATCTCAAAATCTTCTCTACAACAACTTATGAAAGGTTAATCATCTTCTATGCAAAAGAAAGATATTTATATCCTCATTTCATCACTCATGATTCACACATATATACATCACCATTTCATGAACATTTAACCTCTAACTATCATCAAAACTTGTTTCAATCAACAAAACATGAAAAGTAATGCTTCATACTTACTTGTTTAGCTTCAATGTCTTCAAATCACTCTTAATCCTTGTCTCTCAAAACCATACGATCATCATCATTTTAAAGATGGTAGTGTTAGGTATTTAGTGATAAATATGAAGAACACATGAAAATAGGAGTAGCAAATGAAAGGAGAGAACAAGGTTCACTTTGAGAGGGGGAGAAATGAGTATCATAAATGAAGAAGCTTAAAGAAGATGAGATTAACAAAGATGAGAGCAACTAATAAAGTGGAAGACAAATAAAGGTCAGATGGTCTTTCAATTAGGAGAACATCGTGAGTTAAGGCATAGTTTGGCAAGTGACACGTGTCACTTGCCACTTGTCCAATCTCTATAGGTTTCACTTGGTTCTGTTATTTAACTAGTCCATTTAACTCCAATTTCTACTCCAATTGTCTCACAATTTTTAATGTAGATTATCAACAAATCCTAATATCATTTGCCAATTATTTCCATTGACATCCATCACTTATTTCTACGAATATTTGTCAATTGTCCTACCACTTGACATTTTTCCTAGTCCCAAAAAATTCATAATTTTAGAAATTTCCTAAATTTCATCAAAAATTCTAAATTAATCCTTATACATACCAATTCAATTTTCAATACATATGAACCACAAATAATATCAAAATCACATTTATAAATCAATTATACCCGAAAAATGTCAATGAATGCATGAACAGTCATTGTAATGTGCGAAAAATCAAATTAATGTGTATGTGTGCAATATTATGCATGAACATGAAATGCATTTTCCTAATTTCTCATTGCTATTTCTCTCATGTATAGTATTCTAGGGTTCTAAACCTTAACATGGGATAACGGGATGTTACAGCCTCTTATGTTGTGCTTTTTTTTATGTCAGTAGGTTGAGGTAACCTCTACATTTCTGTCTTCTAGGGTTAATAATCAGTGGCTTACTTATACCCTTTTCTCTGTATAGGGGTTTTATAGCCCATAAGTAAGCCACCTATTATAAGGTGACCAAAAGGACATAATTGATTAGAATAATAAAACCAATATACTCCATTAATGCCCTTTTTAATGACAAACTATTAAAAATGTAAGGAATAAAAAAACATCTTATATCATCGGCTAGCTCAAACAATTTGTCTTTGAAGAAGTGGGAACCCTCTATACTTAAGGTTACTACTAACATCTCATTAGTAGTTTCCTTACTTAGTTCCTCTACCAGTTCTTCCTTAGCCATCTCTATCCACTCTTCTTCTTCTTCTTCTTCTTCTTCTTCTTCTTCTTCTTCTTCTTCTTAGATAGAGGCTTTTGGCTTATCTTCTTCAGTTTTCTTCTGCCACTTCTTTACTTCCTCTTATTGAATGGAGGTTTCTCTGTCTTCTTCTTTAGGAAGCTCTTCTTCACTACTAAAGGCAATTGCCTCTCAATCGATAGTATCAATTTCAGTAGAACTAGATAAAATCCCTTGGATATCGTTAAATAATATATCCATCTACTGATCGATTTAATTCACTATGTTTTGTATATAAGCTTCCATTTCCTGATGCCTCATGTTTGAATCTTGAATAAACTTAGTCATCATATTTTTCAAAACATTAGTTACCGCCTCACCTCTTTGAAATGTATCTTCATCCATGAATTGACAATTGTCTCTTCTTCATTCTGAGATGGTTGGAAGCTTAAATTATAGTCATCATATGCAAGTGAAGGAAGTCTCTTATTGAATTTATGTTGACTAGCTACTCTCTTGATAAGGCATTCCATTAGTTGATCTATAATACTTTCATATCGTTGTTCTTGTTGTACTATTCAGTTGGAGCATAATCATTCCATCCATATACTTAAGGTTGCTCCACTTTGAATTATACGTATACTTGTATGATGGGCTTTAAAGTGGTTGTACATTTTATATTGTTACCATATATACTTCGTTTGAGCTTTTAAAAACATGTGAGAAAATAGCTCCTTCCAGTATAATGATGTTCATATTGCAAAGACACATTTTGGCTCCTATAATAATACTGTTCGCTTCATCCATCTATTCTGAGTTGTGGCTATGAAGTTAAATATCAATTCCTAAAATAAACTACCACACACTATCAATGTAGAGAAATTCAAAAGACAATTAAATGAACAGGTGAAAAATAAAAAAAGATAAAATAAAATAAAATAAATACAAAAGCAAAAGAAAAGAAAAATAAAATAAATATGAAGATAAGAAAAATAAAATGAAAATGACTAGAGTAATAGCATTCAGGCTTTCCTTGTAACATACCACTCTTATAAAGCATATACCTAAACTTATCAACAAATATTCGACAACATACTCTGTAAGGATGGCACATTAAGATGATCAATTCAACTCATTACAAAATTTTTAGGCATCAAACACATCTTAAGCAAACCAATATTCATTTTGGTCCATTTCATTTACAAACATATCCTGTCATAAATGTCATTACATTTTAGAATTCACACATACATTGCACAATAGTTGAGAAATACAATTCAGATACAAAATCATTGAAGACACTTGTAGGTACAACTGATCCTGACCACTAGCTTATGTCCAAATGCAGTGGCTACTTCAACTAGATTAGCTAGTTCTCTTCTGAACCTGAAAGACAACGTTGCAATTTTGATGAGTTTGTGAACTTAGTGAGTGAACCATCCTCGATGTGCTCACTTATATCAATCACATTGACAATTTATAATCTAATTCACAAATAAATCATATCATCAAATATTGAATGTCATGTCACATTTCATATACTCATTTCAAAATAATTTGATCATTTATCTCAATCAGTCATCTCATTAAC
>JANZXP010126289.1:0-16284 GCA_027576715.1 Erythroxylum flavicans
TACATAATTTATTTTTCCATCTTACTAACTAATCTTCAACTTCAAGACCTAGTACTTAGTATAATAACAATAGACGCAGAAATTATGGCAATCTAGATGAGTGAGTCGATATTGTGTTCACTTGAAACATGCCATTATTATATCCTCACGTCACTCACTATTCACTTGAGATATGTCACCACTATAAACGCGTAAGTCTGTTCCTCTCTTCATCTTCAGCCTTCAACAACTATGTCAGCTATCAGAACTAGAGCACTACAGTCATCTATGTGCTTTTTCTTTTCCCAAAAACTAGCTAATACTCACATCGCTCGCTATTATCCTCTCTCTATTAAATACTCACGTTATTCAATCCTCTCTCTATTTTATACTCACGTCACTCACAGATATACTCACGTCGTCACTGTGCTTCTTCTCTTCCCATCTATACTCACTTCACTCCCTATTATCCTCTCTCTATTATGTACTCACGTCACTGTGTGCTCTCTCTTCCTACACTCACGTCATCACTGTGTGCTCTCTCTTCCTACACTCACGTCATCATTGCAGCTATACTCACGTCCTACACTCACGTCGTCACTGTGTGCTCTCTCTTCCTACACTCCCGTCATCACTGTGTGCTCTCTCTTCCTACACTCATGTCGTCACTGCAGCTATACTCACGTCATCACTGCAGCTATACTCACGTCCTACACTCACGTCGTCACTGTGTGCTCTCTCTTCCTACACTCACGTCGTCACTGCAGCTATACTCACATCCTACACTCACATCGTCCCATGCAAATATACTCTGGTTTGAGGTTCACGAAAGTAGTGTTTCTGTGTGTGGTCTTCACGTTTAATACTCGTAGAAACATATATGAAAGCAAGCACAGGTAAAGTAGCAGTGGAGATATATGAAAGCAGAAATCGTAGAAACAGAATAACATGGTAACAAGTAAGAAAAGCAAACATAAACCTGGACCAGAAAAAGAAAAATCGTAGCAGAGCTTGAAGGTAGAGAAGAGTCAGCGGCGCAGAAACCTATTTTGGAAAAAACGAAAACCTGTTTTAAAATCTTACAGAAACACCTTTTTTTCGTTTTTATAAACTTATTGCGGTTTTTTTATTTTTAGAAACCAAATACGGCAACAACACTTGACAACGCTCGGCTAAACGTATTTTAATAAATGGTTTATTTTTTAACGAAAACCACAACAGAAAACGGTTTTAAAAAATAGAACCAAACAGGGCCTAAATATATATAGATTTTACATTCTCCACCTGGCTTATTAATTAAAAAAACATTATATCATGGTTTAATAATAAATAAACATTCTGCGCATAAACTTTGCTAAATTCTTTAATGTTGATCATATCATAAATCATAATCAAAGATACAAATAAGAGTCGTAATGGTTTCACGTCTTAACAAACGACATAATTCTTTCCACGTACTACAATATTAATGCTTTATTCAATATGATCCATAAATAAGAAACACATTAATGGTCCAATAATAATTTCTTAATTAAAGACAAATCCTATCAACATAATTTATTCATAAATGTATACTATAAAATAGGATTAACAGAAACATAAACATAAATGAGCTCACAGTGTCAAAATGCAAACATCATAAATCTCAATAATGGTTTCTCATAATACTCATTCTTTCAACAAGTTCTTTAAAGAGTTTCAGTGCTAATCCTTTTGTCAAAGGATCTACAATCATATAATTAGTGCTAATATGTTGAATTGACACTTTTTGTTTCTGAACTTCTTCTTTAACAAACAAGTATTTTAATTACATATGTTTAGCATCCTTAGAATACTTGTCGTTCTTTGAAAAGAAGACTTCTGCAAAATTATCACAATAAATTTTTAGCGGCCTAGCAATATTGTCAACAACTCCAAGTCCCGAAATAAAGTTTCGCAACTATAAACCTTGAATTGTAGCTTCAAAACATGCTACAAATTCAGCTTCTATAGTGGACACAACAATGATAGACTGCTTCGCACTTTTCCAAGAAATATCTCCTCTAGCTAATAAGAAAAGGTAGCCAAAAGTGGACTTTTTGGTACCAATGCAACCAGCAAAATTTGAATATGAATATCTAATCACTTCCAGATGACTGAATCTCCTATAAGTGAGTATATGATCTTAAGTACCTTGTAGATATCTCAAAACTTTCCTTGCAGCTTTTAAATGATCTAATCCAAGATTACTTTGATACCTGCCTAGCATACTGACGGCAAAGATAATGTCTAGTCTAGTACAAGTTTGAGCATACATTAGGCTTCCAACAATTAGTGTATAAGGAATATTTGTCATTTGCTTATATTCCAATTCATTCTTTGGATATTGATTAAGATTAAACTTGTCTCCCTTCTGAAATGGAACTACAGGTGTAGAACAATTTTTTATGCCAAATCTCTCCAAGATCTTATTAATATAAGCTTTCTAAGATAAGCCTAATAGTCCTTGTGACCTATTATATAATATTTCAATTCCTATCAGATAATTGGCTTCTCCCATATCTTTCATTTCAAAATTTTCAAAAAGAAATTCCTTAGTATTGTGCATTAAACCAAAATCATTAGTAGCTAATAAGATATCATCAACATAAAGTACTAAAAATATGAACATACTCCCACTAATTTTTAGATAAATACACCGATCGACTATGTTTTCTTTAAATCCAAAGGAGGTAATAATATCATTAAACTTAAGATACCACTATTGGGAGGCTAGCTTAAATCCATATATCGATTTCTTAAGTTTACACACCTTGTCTTCCTTTATTTCAATTGAAAAGCCTTCAGGTTGATCCATATACACGTCTTCCTCTAAATTACCATTAAGAAAGGTTGTTTTTATATCCATTCGATATAACTTTAAATCATAATGAGCCACTAGTGCCATAATAATTCTAAAGGAGCCTTTCTTTGAAACAAGTGAAAAAGTCTCTTTATAATCAATGCTATCTTTCTAAGTATAACCTTTGGTATCAAGTCTAGCTTTATGTCTTATGGCAATAAAGCTTTATGTCTTTCAATATTGCCATAAGAGTCACGTTTGGTCTTAAAAACCCACGTACATATGATCTTTTATAACCTTCAGGCAATTTGACTAAATCCCAAACTTCATTATGGTCCATAGACTTCAACTCTTCTTTCATAGCTTCAATCCATTTAGTAGAATTAGTACTTTCAACGACTTGTGAAAATGAAACTAGATCATCCTTATTTTCGAAGTCAAATTCTAACTTTTGTAGATATATCACACAATCATTAGAAAAAAATTGGTTTTCTAGGTATTTGAGATCTTCTTAATGCTATTTCTTGTGGTTGTTCTATAATTAGAACATTAATTATAGGTTCAATAGGTTCATTAACCACAAGCTCTTCATAAAGTGTTTAATCATTTATTTGTTGCTCCTGTAAATTTTCAAATCGTTCTACAACTATAGGAGTAAAATGTATTGAAGAAGTTAGTAGAGGAACTTGAACTTTTATTTCTTCAATAACTACAATAAGTGATCTTTTAACACTCCCACTAGTTTCACCATTCTCAATGGACCTGGCATTTCTAGTTTCTACAATTCTTATTATATGATTAGGACACACCCTTTAGCCTTTTTTGGATAACCAATAAAAATCCACTAATTGTTCTTGCATTCAATTTCTTTTCATGTGGATTATAAATTCTTATTTCTGCTGGGCAACCCTAAACATATAGGTGCCTTAGATTAGGTTTCCTTTCAGCCTACAGTTCAAAAGGAGTCTTTAGAATTACCTTACTAAGAACCCTATTTAACAAGTAAACAACGAACCTCAATGTATACATCCACATTGATAAGGGTAAAGATGAATTACTTAACATACTCCTAACCATATCCATTAATGTATGACTACGTCTTTCTGCCACACTATTTTGTTGTAGTGTATTGAGCACATATACCGTGCTTTTCAAAAAATTTGGCAAATGGATCTGGACATTATCCTAACTCATTATATTTACCGTAAAATTCACCACCTCGATTAGATCTGACAATTTTCACCTTTCTATCTAATTGCCTTTCCACCTCATTAACAAACACCTCTAACATATTTATTGCTTGAGTCTTCTCATGCAATAAATAGATATATCCATAATGAGAAAAGTCATCAATAAATATGATGAAATACTTTTCTCCACTAAAAGATGGAACATCGAAAGATCCACACATATCAGTATGTATAATTTCAAGAAGCTATGTGCTTCTTGTGGCTCCTTTCTTAGTTTATTTGGTTTGCTTTGCCTTAATGCAATCCAATCACACAGCAAAATCAGTAAAGTCCAAATCTGGTAAAATTTCATTCTTTTCCAATCTTTGTAGTCTTTCTTTAAAAATATGACCTAAACATTTATGCTAAAAGAAAGCTGAACTGTCATTATTAAACCATATTTAGTACCAACATTATGATGCAGGTTTAGTAGGGTTTTAACAAAAAGGTTATCAAGATTTAACTTGTATAGGCCATCATAAAGAATAGTAGAATTAATAAGACAATTGTTTTTAAATAAACTGAAACATCCATTCCCAAATTTGAAAGTATAACCAACAAAATCAAGTTTAGATAAGGAAACTAAATTACAAGAAATATAAGGTATATAAAGTGTTTGAAATAAATCTAAATAATGTCCAGTATCTAAAATCAAACGATAAGTTCCTATGGCTTCAACTGGAGCTTTGATATGGTTCCCCATCAAAATAAAATTTTCATTTGGGTTATAAGGAATCACTGTAAGGTATTTGAAACATGAGTGGTACAACCAGAATCAACCAACCAAGTATTATAAGGAACTTTAGGCAAATTAGATTTGAAGCATACTAAAGCACTAAGCTTACTTTTCTTTTCGAACCAGCCTTTATGTTTTAGGCAATCTTTTTTATAATGCCAAAGTTTCTTGCAAAAAATAGCATCTATCACCCTTATGTTCCTTCTTATGAATTTGACTAGATGATTCATTAACTTTAAGTGATCCTTTTGGACTTCTTTTTAGCTCCTTGATGACCTACCAAATTAATGGTATGGGTCCCCTGATTCTTAAGTCTTGTCTCCTCTTGAACAAGCATACTAGCTAATTCATTCACATTCCTTTTATCCTTTATAGTATTATAATTCATTTGAAATGGCCCATACTGCATAGGAGGTAAAGAATTAAGAATAAATTGTACTAGGAAAAATTCATCAACACTCATTCCTAATATCTTTAGTTTTGCTGCTATATTTGTCATTTCAATGACATGTTCATGCATGCTTCGTGAACCATCAAACTTTATAGTGGTCAACTTAGCCATTAATGTCCCCGTAAATGACTTATTAGCAGTTTACGAACGCTCTTTCACAAATTTCATAAACTCTCTAGCAACTTCAATGTTGGGAAGAGTCGTCTTAATTTTGTTAGGAATAGTCATTCGCATAAACATTAAGCTCAATCTGTTCAATCTTTCCCAAGCTTTATAGAAAGATTTCTCATCTGCAGTGCTTGCATCAGTAATAGTAGCTGGTGTCTTAACTTGGAGTACCAAATCAAGACCCAATACACCAAGGTGAAATTGGACTTGTTCACACCAGTAAGAGTAATTTAACCGATTAAAGGATGGAACAAATGAAGCAATCGAATTAAAGTTACCAGGAATAGAAATTGCAAAACATAATAGAATGCTCACACATAAATTCTTTGAGTCATAAAACTTAACACTTAAATCAGATTCAAAACAATTATTCCACATAAAACATTTAGTGTATATCAAAGATCTCCTTTGGGCGATTCTGAGACATACCATAATTACAATAATGATACTAATTTTACATGACTTAATTGTTAATTAAATATACCTTAAACAAATATGCTAGCTATCTTTGGATATACTAAATACATTCATTCTAAGTATATAAATTAACATTTCATGTCCATAAATTATAAAATTAATTAATTAACTTTTGGGTAATCCTGAAATATTTTATAATTAGTGAACTTCAAATACCCATGAATTCATTATATCATTTTTTTAAATAAGCATTCATAAATCGTGAGTAATTGAATTAAAATAGTTCATAAATTAATATCCATTAAATATTAAAGTTTGGCTACTTTGGTGACTAAAAAACTATCATACATATAAATATTAAAATTTTGTATATGCATAAATAAATTATACTGTAATCATCAATTCACTTTTCAGAAGCAAGAAACGATCTTATTATTTAAGAGTAATAGTAAGAAAAAACGCATAAACTCTTATTGTTTTTTTAAATTAAAAACAAACATTGTAATACAAATCTTATAAAAAGATTGCATGAATTACCCTAATCTACACATTTTCATGACAGAGTGGGGCATTGCTGATTGCTGAGTTATGATCTTCTTGTTAGTTTACCAATTTCCAAAGTATTGGGATGATTATGAATAGATTGGCATGGTAAGTTATGGGTTGTGATATCTTCATGTTTCTACATTTATTTTCTAATTGATTTTACCTACAAAAAAGTGTCAGAAGTTGTAATTCGATAATGAATTCTTAAGTTACCAATGAACTTGGCTGAGATAAATTAAGGTTACTTATGTTATATTTACTTATATGTTGAAATCTCAATTTTACTTAATAGCTCTTTAAAATACAACGAGGGTAAGCTTTGGAGCAAGTGGTAAAAGCTGTTCCTTTGTAACCGGAAGATCACAAGTATCAAGCTTAAACCTATAACTTTAATAATCAAGAAATTATATTGATGAAAAATTTCAAGTTTAAAATATGAGTTTGTAAACATTTAATTGTTCTTTATTCAAATTAAAATCAGAAGTATCGAAACAATAAATATACTTTGTTATGAGTTGATATTCCTAACTTCTGATAACTTAATGGTACTTATCACATTAATTATTGTGAAAGTTATAATTATTTTTTAAGAATAAACCGTTTATAATGATTATAAGTGTACACATTATGTCTTCTATAGAATGTTCATTTTCCAATCTTATGAAAATAGTAAAAAGCAATATGAACTTTTCTATACCTCCTTACTTTAAAGTGAAGTTCTACATATTTTGATACATCCTTCCTTTAACTTTTATCTCTATTTTTATTTTTGATTCTTAAGAGATACCGATTTTTATTAATAAATTTACTAGTCTAATATGATAGTAAATTAAGCCTTTAATTATACTAGTATTTATTATGTAATAATATTAATAAATAAGATGATACATTTCTTATTTTTATTTTTATTTATATATAATTAATTTGAGTATTTTATATTAATAAATAAAATTCTACAACTTCTTATTATTTTATTGATTAATTATATTTACACTTTCATTACTCATATAAAAAAATATAAATAAAAATTTTAATATATATTTTAATTCATTTTAGTAATTATTAATAATATACTAATTTATCATATTTATTAGTAATTAATAATATATTAGTCTATTTAACACGAAATTAAATTAAATAAAGGACTTTTTTTTTTCAAATTGAAAGTCATAAGTATTGTACCATTCTAACTGGTATATGTAGTATCGATCAAAAATAGTACTTAAAACTAGATTACCTTATTGGGCTACAGAATTAGCGGATATCAACCTTTTTGACTAGTATTACTCGGTAATAAAAATTACCAATCAATACCAGGACTTGAATAAAAATTTACATATAATTTTTTTAACCTTAATGAATCTCACAAAAGTAAGTTTGTTTCTCCTCCTCACAACTCTCTTAGTCTCTTCCTCTGATTGTCGTTGGAGCTTTTTCACTCATCGGGAACTACTCGTTACTACCTAGCCATTGCCACTGTACACTATCTTCAACTATCTTAGTCTTTCGCCCCTTTATTGTTGTTGTTGCCATTGAACTTGGTTAGGGATTATGTAGAGGAGTAATGTTTTGTTTAACAAGGATGTTAGACATTTTGTTCCATTTGCAATGAAAATAAATCCAAAATAGATGAACGATAAAGCAAATAATTTAAGATAAGGCAACATAATTTAATTAAACTTAAGCCTTTATTTTGTATTTATTGAGACATATTGAATGGTTAAAATCATTTTGTGTTTTCTTTGGACAGTGAGAGATGGTAATCCTTATCATGTTAATATCGACCAATTGCCAAATGCCATATGTATAAACTTAAAACTTTATGCAAGTGACCATTTGACATCTGTCCATTGTTTTTGTCACACAAAGTATACTATATTTTCTTACCATATTAGTCTCATGTTTTTATTAAATGGCTAGCTATTTTTAGCAAATTTTATCTTTATTTTACTTCTTTTAGCACATCTTTTATTATTTTTCCTCCTTAATTTATATCATCATTTAGTGTTCATTTTCTTGCATGTTGAGTTGTCATAAAAGTAAGTATATAAAGTTAAAAAATATAACAATATATAATATATTGAGGAGTTATTTTGTATTTTAAAAAATATTTAAAACAACATATGGTATTGAACAGTACCGATACTATCCCCTATGAGAACCAAAACTTATATCAAGTTCAATTTAATATTCACAATATTGCTCTAAGGTCATGGTTTCTTTGCTTCTAATCATTTCATCCTTGCCAACTTAATACATCTTTATTTGGTCAACTTGTGCTTCGTTTTGATCTGATAAAGGTCCCTCTTTTCGTTTTGCTTTTTGTTATTTGCTTGAATATTTTATCTTAGCCGCTTTTTTTCCCACTCTATCTTTAGTTCCTAACTCCCTCTCCTCTCTCTTTAGACTCATTCCCCATCCTTTTTTTAAGTGAAGGAAACTAGATTAAAGCATTCTAATAGGGAATTCTAGTTTGAGAAGTTACGACCTAAACTTAACACATATAATAGGAAATAAACCTATAAGTAATTAGCAATAGGAAAAAAAACAATATGTTGTAAACTGAATGGGGAAAGCACACATAAGTAGCTAGAGAGATAGTTGCTATAGACTTTTATATGTATTTGAGAATCAACTATGGTAATTAGTATAACATCCCCATTTTAAACCTTGGGGCATTTAACATCATAAAAGTGACTATGTTTCCAGTATAGAGATCTTTTCTAATTGCAAATGTCTTACCTAGGCAATATCCATCATCTTATCCAAATTTCCACAATTTCTCATTTTTTTTTAGTTTTCTGCATTTTTAGAACTTCCAACTAAGGTTGTTTTATATTTTCCATATAAGGAATGACTTTTCAAATTTTATCCAACCTTATTCAAACTCATTTTCCTTTAAGAATGCCTCTTCCAATATGGCCAAAAACCCCTTTCCTTACAAAACTAAGTCAATCTTCATCTCCTTTAGCTTTCCCTCACCCCCTTTAATGCTTTAAAATCCCCTTATTGGAATTCCTCCATAACTTTTCCTTCTCTTTCATATTCTTTAACTGATGTTCCTTCTCATAAATCTTACTCCCAAGGTACTCCCTTTTGTTAAACATCTCTCCCTCTCACTTAACATTTAGCTCTTCTTAAGTCCTTAAACATTCATCAAAAGATTAGGGTGCATCTCGTATTTTAGCTGCTAAAATCACTCAGTGCTAAGTGGTAAATGATCCATACCCATTTGATAATTAAGGCATTTCCCTTCTTCAACGTTAGAAGGCAACACTATAGTGTTTCCACTTATGAAAATTCCAAAGGTTGGACCCCATAAATGGTTCTATATTCTAGTTAGTTTTTTTGTGAACAAAATATTAGCTTATCTAACAATAAATATATGGGCTTAAAGACACTAGAAGGAAGTCAAAATGGAGGAATTTCTCATTAATGAAGAAGACCTCTTCATCTTTAAATTTAGTTTAGAAATTGATATGTACAAGATACTTTAGATAGTCCGTTAATATATCAAAAATAAGCTAATTTTCTTGAAAAATAGAGACCTAGTATGGAAATGGAGAAACTCAAGATGATGTATGTGCCAATATGGATTAATTTTCAAAAAGTGTCATTAAAGTATTGTTTAGCAACATGCTTTAACTATCTATAAAGTTTCATTTGAAAACCTATATGTTTGGATGAAGCTACATGATTGATATTTTTCTTATATAATATTGAATTAATCGTAAGTGCACAATGTAGATGAACTAGCATAGGCAAGTACATGTCTATCCCATGAAGATAGTAAATACTAGTCATTACCTTTTTTCTATTATCTAGCCTAAGAATTAGATTTCAAATTTTAATTAAGAATAAAGATAAACAATTAAACTAAATTAAGATTAAACAATTATGAAATTGGGATAAGTAAAAAAGACGAAGAAAATTCTATATCAAATAGTAGTGTCTAGGTAATAAATCCCCCTAAGAATCTTTAGATATTATTAACCTTTTATCATGCACTTATATTATCGATTATTGGACACTCTCTTGACATTACTAACAACTAATTCATTAGTTGATTAACAGAAATCTTTCTAGTTAAAACCCCAGGGTTGTGTTATCGATTTATGAATTTTGCTATTAGGTTTAACACTAATCCAGAGGATTTGTGTTGGCCTAAGTCTAGGTTTGCATATAACTCCTTTCAATTATGATAGATTTATTCATATATGAGGATTTCTCAATCTCAATCATATGAAATCTAATCATGCAATAATATTTCGGATATATTAGAACAAACATAAGACACATAATTGAATCATACTAATTAATCCATATATTTTCATTGACAAAAAGATTAAAATATATTGTTATCCCAAACTAGGGTTCATCACACCTAGACACTAATCACGTTTAGTTACTCATAATAGAAAACAAAATCAAAGATAAACATGAAGAAAAACTAATAGAAAACAAAGGAATTACAATTCTAAATCTCCCTTTTTCTCCTATTGAATCTTCTTATGTTGTAATCTACTGGATCTCTCGATGTATTCTTTATGTTTTTCTTACCCCTTGATCAAAATTGTCACCTCTCTAGTTTCTTACATCTCAAATTTTCTGCAAAAGTCGGCCCTCTCTCTTTTGCCTCCATTTACATCCTTTTTATTGAAAAATAAGGTTATTGAGACATACAAAGTCACTTACACGACCATGTAGGTGACCATTTAACTCTAAAAAACCCTAAAATTGTGACTTCACACATTCACAGAGATTTACACGACCACATACAAGGTTGTGTATCTCCAACTTACTTCAAATCTTCTTTTTATGTCACGGTTTCATCCGAATTTGTCTCTTTTTGGTCCATAAAGGCAGTTATCACCTATAAATGTACTTAGAGTAAATTAAGTACCAAATATATAACAAAAATTTACAATATCAAGCAAAATACATCAAATATAGATGTATAATTAGGCAAATATGCACCTATCAAATATCCCCGCACTTAAGCTTTTACTTATACTCAAGCAAATCATAATCTAAATTATCAAATTTACAACATCCACCCTTTATTAATTTTACTTGTCCATTTATGCTTTAAATCATCATTTCATATTAATCAAATTAACATACAAGTGGAATCAAGTTATCCTAAAACTACTTCACAAGTCAATATTAATAATAATCACGTCAATAATCTTACTTAAATCCAAAGCATAAATCTTTACACCCTTACCAAGGTTTCACTCAATAAACTCAAGTGTTTAGGGTGAATTGTATGAAACTCTCAAATCAATGTATAGTAGAACTTTTACCATAGGCTTGCAATATTATCATATCTCCACCACTTGTAGGTAAACTAGAAACAAAAATCAAAAGGTCTTTATAAGGTTGTAATAGGGCTTAGGTAAGGTAAGATTGGGATAATAAAAGTGTGATAAACTTGAAGGACATTTACAATGGAAAACATTACAAGAAACTTGTTCATAAAATACAAGTCCTTTCATTCTAAATCTATTGGTACTCTATTTTTTCTTCTTTTCTATGCTTGCATTTTTTTTAGCATTCATCATGTACCAGAATTAAAGAAATATTGAAACTTTCAAAAATTCAAGTTTCGAGCATTCAAGTAATGTAAATAACCTTTAAGGTTCAAAACAATAAAAAGGGTTTAAAGAAAATAGGACAAAACTTAATGATGTGGGTTATAAACAATGAAAAAGGCTAAGGCTCAAACTCGATTTTTTCAAAGGGATAAATTAAGGTAAGGTAATTATCAACAAAATAGGCTTAAACAAGTGTTGAATCTAAATACCTTCATCATTCCAATGTTTCATAATTTAAAAAATATGATCTCGATATGTATAATAAAAGCAAGTTTTAAAATCATTCCACTATGCATGATAACACATAAAAAAAATTAAAGAGCTTAAAATTTTTTGAAAATTTGCTCTTAGGTTCAAAAGCTCACCAAAAAGAAGGTTTTATGTGTGTAAATAATATGCAATTTTCAGTCAACTCGACTATTTCAATGATTATTAACAATATGATTTATGAAAGCATTTTTATTTGAACTATCACCCTTTTGCATATTAATTCAAATCAATAATCAATAATGAAATAAAATATTGATGGAAAGATTTAAGCTAATTTAGGATATCAATTAATAAAATTTAATAACAAAGATTATGATAAACTTAAGAAAATTAGTATCCTCACCCTTAAAATTATACATTATCCCTAATGTACATATCATAAGCATATCAACGTCAAAAGTTAGAATGTGGAGTTTGGTACTTCCCTGAGTAATAAAATTTTCTGATTTCTAATTTTAACGAATTTGGGACTATCCATCGACTATTAAATATTAACATCCTTGCAAAATATTAAGAAAAAGGGATAAAATAATAAAAATAATAATTACAAAATATGGAAATAAAGATAACGTAACAAAAATATATTATAATTCTTATGTTCCCTCTCAAGTAACACTTGTTTAACATCATTAACTTGACGTACCCTACACATTTCCATCATCCTAGCCCTATTATCAGTGGCTTTCTTCCACCCATTTCTCCATATGGTGGTTTCACAGCCTGTAAGTAAGCCACATATTGTAAGATAATAATAAAAGAATAAATTATCAAATTAATAAATATTATCAATTGTATGAATGCCTTTTTTAATGACAAACTATTAATAAAATAAGGGATAAAGAAATTCCCTAAATAGTCTGTTCATAAAAGTAGTTTGTCTTAGAGGAAGTAGGAACCCTCCGTACTCATAGTGACTACAGATGACTCGTTAGTAATTTCCTTATTTGGTTCCTCCGTTAGTTCTTCCTCAACCACCTTTAGCCACTTTTCTTCTTTTTCTTCCTAGACAAAGATTTCATCCTCATCTTCTTCAATTATCTATTGGCACTTCTCTAATTCCTCTTCTTCTTCTTCTTCTTCTTCTGGAAGCTTATTTCCACTCCTAAGGGTAATTGTCGTTCTATGTTCTTTAGGATTTGTTTCAATATTACAAGGTAAACTCCCTTACAATTCATTAGATAATATCTTTACCAGTTGACTAATTTGATTCACCATATTTTGTATACGAGCCTCTATTTTTTAATCCCTTATGATTGATTCTTGAACAAATTTGACCATCAGATCTTCTAGAGTTGGCTCTTGAACTTAAGGCACTTATTACTAAAAAATATTTAGTTAGAACAATCATTCCATCCATAAGCGTAAGAGTAACTCCACTCTGAATTATAACTATTCTTGTATGGTGCACCTTAAGGTTGGATGTACGTGCTTGGTTGCTCCCGCTTGTAGTTTAGTGCCTAACATTCATTATTGTGATAATTACTCCCACTAATGTCACAACATGGCATAGACATTGGTTGAGTGTCCTAAAACATGTTAGGAAGCAGTTATTTCCAATATGGTGATGTTACATATTGCGATGACTCATCATAGCTCTCATAAGAATACTGACTGCTCCATCCTTCCATTATGAGTTGTTGCTATAACGATGAATCATAAATCCTAACAATAAGTCATAAGCATAAAGTCAAAGTAGAAAAGTTCAAAAGATAATTGAATGAATAATCCAAGAATACAATAATATATAATAAAAATAAAATAAAATAAAATAAATACAAAAATAATGGTTAGATTAATAAAATCTAGGCTTTCCTAAAATTTCCATCCCCAACAATGATGCCAAAACTTGATTGATATTTTTCTTTAGATTAATATTTAATTAATCGCAAGTACACGACATAGTTGTAGCTAGCATAGATAAGTAATGTTAGATCCCACAAAGACAATAAATACTAGTAATTACCTTTTTTCTATTATATAGCCTAAGAATTATATTTTGGAGTTTAATTAAAAATAAAGAGAAATAATTAAACTAAATTAAGATTAAATAATTATGAAGTTGGGATAAATAAAAGATGAAGAAAAATTTATATCAAATTGTAGTATCTAGGTGATGGATCCCCTTAAGAATCTTTAGATATTATTAACCTTTTGTCATGCACTCATATTATCGATTATTGGACCTTACGAATTCCTATCTTATGTTAGTAACTCTCTTAAGACTACTAACAACTAATCCATCAGTTGATTAACAGAGATTTTCTAGTTAAATCCCTTAAGATTGTTGTATTGATTTATGAATTTTGTTATTAAGTTTGACCCTAATTCAAAGGATTTATGTCAGGTTATCTATAAGTTTGCATGCAGTTCCTTTTATGGTAGATCTATTCATACAAGAGGATTTCTCAATCTCAATCATATGAAATATAAACATGCATTAATATTCTGGATATATTAGAACAAGCATAAAACACGTAATTGAATTGCAGTAATCGATCCATATATTTGCATTGAACAAAAGATTAAAACATATTGGTGGAAAGGAATGAAGAAGGATGTTGCAGAGTATACTAAGAGATGCTTAGTATGTCAGCAAGTCAAGGCTAAACACCAGGCACCTTCAGGAAAACTTCAGCCCTTATCTATTCCAGAATGGAAGTGGGAAAAGATTACGATGGATTTCTTGATGGGATTACCAAGAACTGATAGGAAGCATGATGCAATATGGGTGATTGTGGCTAGACTGACCAAGTCAGCACATTTCTTGCCAATTAAGCAAACAGATTCTTTGAATGCTTTGGCTAAGAAATATGTGGATGAAATAATCAGGCTTCATGGGATTCCAAGTTTGATAGTTTCGGATAGAGATCCCAGGTTCACCTCCAGATTTTGGGAGAGCTTACAGGAGGCTTTGGGAACTAAGTTGCACTTTAGTACAGCCTTCCATCCACAGACTGATGGACAATCGGAGAGGACAATACAGACTCTGGAGGCAATGTTGAGAGCTTGTGTTATGGATTTTAAAGGCTCATGGGATGATCATTTGCCTTTAATTAAGTTTGCTTACAATAATTCCTATCATTCAGGAATTCAAATGGCACCTTATGAAGCTTTGTATAGTAGGAGGTGCAGAACTCCTATCTGTTGGGATGAGGAAGATAAAAGGAGACTTGTAGGACCTAAGTTAATACAGGTGACAGTTGATAAGATTAAATTGGTGAAACAGAGGATTAAAGCAGCTCAGGACAGAATGAAGAGCTGTGTAGATGCACATAGAAAAGAGATGGAATTTGAAGTTGGGGACAAAGTGTTTCTTAGAGCTTCTCTATGGAAAGGGGTTTTGAGATTTGGTAAGAAGGGTAAGTTAAGTCCGAGATACATAGGCCCTTATGAGATCATTAAGAGGATTGGGCCTTTAGCTTATAAATTAGCTTTGCCAATGGAGTTGTCTAAGATTCACAATGTTTTCCATGTATCAAGGTTGAGAAGGTATCGATCCGACCCTTCGCATATAGTTCAACCTTCGGAGGTTCAGTTGAGGGAAGATTTGACCTACGAGGAGCAACCAGTGGAGATTGTGGATTTGAAGGAAAAAGTTTTGAGAAATAAGGTGGTGAAGTTGGTCAAGGTTGTATGGAGGAACCATTCAATAGAGGAGGCAACGTGGGAGCCTTTGAAAGCAATGAAAGAGAAGTATCCACACCTCTTCAATGACTCAGGTAATAATTTCAAGGACGAAATTTTTTTTAGAGGGTAAGAAATGTTGGGGCTTGAAATTTTTTTTAGTAAGCATGTTTTGAATCAATTTTGTAGTATTGTTAGATAAATTTTTTATTTGGAGGTAACTATTATATCAAGTTTAGGAGGATTTAATTCACGGATTGATAGAATTAAAGTGTTGATGTTATAAGATGCATAAGGATATTTTTGGAAGATGACTTAAGGTTAAAAGAACTTACGTTTATAAGGGTAAAGTGGACTTTGGCATTCATAAAGGATAAAAAGGGAAAAGTAAAATGTTGTCTTGGGATGTGGAAGACCAAAAAGGTGATTGGAGTGAAAAAGAAGAG